>JAURVB010001305.1:0-27741 GCA_033002965.1 Piper betle | reverse complement strand
TTACATTTCTTGATACGACATTTGAGATTGTTGGACAATTTGTTGAATTGAGGTGGCTTAGCATATGTGGTACTAATCTGAGTTTCCAAGTGAGTTAGGAAACTTGAGAAATCTGAATGTGTTATGTTTAGCATTTAAAGATGCAAGTAGATTCACTTCCGCCAGCCATAGAACAACTTAGGGGGCTTAGAAAGCTCAAGATAACCGGCCCCACATCCATAACGATGTTACCTTTGGAGCTTGGAAAGTTGAGTATGTTGGATGTGGACATAAATATATTCATGAATCTGAAATTATATCATGTGTTGTTATTTAAAGTTGGCATAAATTCAATTGATCTATTAAAGTAAAGTATTTATGGGCCACAAATAAATGTGTAGAAACCATTTTCGTAATTTCTCTTTTGTGGGTCAAATTAAAATTATGAAACTAAGGCTATAAATAAGGAGGTTATGGTTCTTGAATTCATATGTAATTTTCGTTCTAGCATCCCATCATCCAAAAACTTTGGACTTGAAAACTAGTATTGAATTTGAAAGATCATAATCGTAAAATGAGAAGAATTTTCTTTTATGGATTTAGGTATGCTTCCGTTGTCATATTCTATTTAATTGATGATTTGATATGAAGAAGATTAAGGTTTTATATTGATGGTTTTATCATTTGTAGAATTTGGTTGAACTTAAAGTTTTGTTATTAAGTTTAAGTTATAAAGTTATAACAAAGTAAGCTAGAGGAACTACTTCTTCCAAGTGGGATAGATAAATTAATTAGGATTAGGTCAGTCACATGGAAGTGTGAAATCTACAAGAATGGTTTCATCAATCTCATTCCGAATGGAATATTTGAGCATATGCGTGAGCTTAGAAGACTGAAATTGAGTGTGGCGAGTGTGAGCATATTACCAGCTGATCTCTGGAATTTGTCCAAGTTGGAGCATCTACGCATCAAATCCTTGGGGATAGTGGCAGAGCATGATGGAGAAGATATGGATCATGGGATGTACGTATTTGACATGGACGAATATCCACCTTGGCTGAATTTGGACAGTGTTGGCTTAGCTTTAAGCATAGACGGCCTAACGCAATTGTCCAAGTCCCTAAGAATTCTTGAAATGAAAAGGTGGCCAATTTTTAAGTGAGCTGACATAGGATCAACACTTGAGACCATGAACGAGATGTCTACGTTGTTATTGATTAAATTTCCACTTGATGAAATAATCATATCAAGTAATGGCGCTTGTTTGCCCAGGCTGGAGAAGGTCATCATTGCACGATGCCCTCGATTAGTGAAGTTGCAAGTAGGCAGGGATGCCCTCAAATGCCTCTGCTCTTTGACTATCAACTTTTGTGCTTCCCTCAAACATATTATTGGCCTTGACCCTCTTAAACATCTTAACTTTTTTCAAATACGATATTGTACTAAATTGGAAGGAGAGATCATGAATCCAAATGAAGGAATTTGATCATTACCTTTGTGCTTTCCCCATCTAGAATCACTCGGTCTTTGTTCTCTTCCATAAGTGACGACCATATGTAGTGACAATGTCTCTTTTCCTTCCCTCTTGCATTTGTGCATATCTCAATGTCAGAAACTAGAAAAACTTCCCAGAGGTTTAATGAATGAGAAAAGGCCACTGCAAGTTAAGATTGAGGGAACAAAGAATTGGTGGGAAGGGCTACACTGGCAAGATGAAGACTTCAAGTCCTACCTCTCCTCTCTCTTTTGAAGATTTAAGCAAGTGAATTATATTATGATCATCCTGGAAAGGTGCCTTTTTAGAATTTTGAGGTAATCACATATTGATTTGTCTTGGTTAATTTGACATCTAGAGGTTCAATTTCATACAGTTCATCATTCACAATTGCAGGAACAGAGGAGCGTGAGGGTTCACAAAGATGGCTCATTTTTTGTTAGCATTTTCATCTCTTAATGAACTTTGCCACTTTGGAGGTGGACACTCTTCTGCCCTGGCCACTTCATTTTCAAGCAAACCAAACTGTTAGCAGTTGTTCAAGTGTGTTTGTGTGTTTTTTCATTTGCTAGATTTGTATAATTTTAGCCATTCATTTAATTTCGGATTGGATCCCATGTTTATCACTTCACTTTCAGTTCATAATTATTGTCCTTATAGTAAGTGCTCTGGTTGCAAGGCTTATGGCAATTTGTGACGAAGATGATGAGCTGGTAGAGGTTAAAACAATTGCTTTTGGAGTTTCTTGCATTGATGCAACCAATAAGTCTCATTTAGTTTCAGGAAATTTAATTTTGTCCCTAATGTTAGTCCAGCTGGTTGCAGGATGATTATATTAGTTGACAGGTTTGTAACAATCCTTGTTAAAGACCAAAAGATAGAACAGAGATAGAACTTCAGTTTGATGATGGAATAAACGAGTGTAATGGATATATATATCTTCTCTCCTTTGGTTGGTTGAGTTCTTTTTATAATCTTTTCCTATCCATTTCAGCACTGCCAGAAATTGATATGGCAATGAAATTGGCTTATTTTGGACTCCCTCTTAATATGCTTAGCTATCTTTACTGCCCATTTAGCCTTTGATATGACTCATGTTGCAGTATAATGTTATTTACTTAGTATCATAGTTTTTTAATCGTGCAAGTTAGTATAGTTGCAATTTCTTCTTCTTATACGATGGCCAAAACTGTTCAAAACTTGTATTCTTTTTCATTTGCATGCATCCATGCATATTCCGTTATTGAATTAGAATTTATTTATTGCAATTTGACAAAGCTGAAGTTTCAGCAATTAACTTCTCTACTATGCAATTCAATCTACGCACTCTTCTCGATCGGCCAAAATTACCATGGCATATTATCGTCCAGGCCCCAGGCATTGTATGAGCCGTGACTCATCCAACCCCCTCTCTCACTCTCTCTCTCTCTCTATAGCTTGATTTCATGCGTGTATTCCTCTGTTTTCTTCATTGCTTGCAAAGATGTTGGCACTAGCTTATCTTATTTCTCGGTGTTACGTCACTTCTTGTGTCTCTCGGTGTCTATTTTTTTGGTTGTAAGTCCAATCTGAATTGACTTAAACTTTTGCTCGTACTGCTACCGCCCTTGGCAGGAATTTTTCGTCCCAAAGGACTTTCCTTTGAGATAGTCTATGATTCAGATGAGAATAGCATCACATTGAAGCGGAATATGTTTTTGGTGAAAACATAAAGGTGAAGGCCGACAAACCCAGTTTTGGCTTCACAAGGATGATGAGGAGAAAAAAGACGATGATTGTGAAGATGATGCCAACAAGGATAGTGATTCAATTTATTTATTTTTTACTGTAAATATTTATAAAGAGGGAGACGAATACTGGCATGTTTATTGCACTTCAACTTCAAAAGCAATCACTGTTGAGCTGATGCGTCTTAAATCCTACCGAGTTTGAGAAGAAGATACTTCAGAAAAAAAGGATTTAAAATTTACACCAAAATATTTTGCCGAAAATAATCATTTTGTCCAACATTTTTGTCGTTCAGGTTCTTGGATGATACTTTGCCGGGGAAGCGCCCTAAAATACTTGGAGGCCAGAGGTTTTGATATGTCTCTGCGGGAAAATAATAATAACTATATTGAGTGCTTCCCACTATATTATGCTACTCCTAGTTTTAAGTTTATTTTCTATCGGTATTTTTGGATTGATTACGAGTTAAAACATGGTTAGAGCACTTATGTGCCTTGAGCTTAATTCTGAATGCGTAAAATTCGTTGTTGTTGTCTCAACATAACACTCTTACGCTATACTTCACTGCATCAGGTAACTGATACGTATCAGATCTCATAAAATCTAGTATGTGTTTAAAAAAGTATTTTTCTTGAAATATTTTTATCAATGAATATATTTATATGTAATGAATTTGATACGTATCAGATGGTAACTACATAAAAATAATTAATTAAATATAATACATTTTGAAAAATTATCAAAAAATAATTAAATAATTCATAAATTTATGTAAAAATGGTAATTGTATTTTGAAATAAGTATTTTTATTGAGTTTATTAATGATTTAAATAAGTTTAGACATCATAATAAAATTTTAAGTTTAATTTAAAATATAAATAAAAATATTTATGTTATTTATTACTTAAATAGAGTAATATGAATTTTTTTGTTATATTTTATATTGAATGATAGGGTGAAAACTTGAGAACTTAGGAACCCAACTCTAGTGTGTTGGACAAGAATTAAAACACGAGTTCCTAAGTTCTCAATTTATCACCCTATCATATGTATATAGAGAACCGCTACTATGCACCAGAGGCAGAGTAGCTTCTCTACGCCACAGATTAATCTGGGCCGTCCGATTATAAAGACGGCCCCGATTTATTAATTTAAAAAAATGTCACTGTGGACTCGCCGGCTGGGGCCAGATTTGGCGGCCGGAGCCAGGCCAGGGGAGGGAGGGCGGGGCGGCGGAGCAGGAAGGGGACGGAGGGGCAGGGGCGCTCCCCCCCATCGCACCCTGCCGCTCCGCCCGTCCCCTCTCGCCCCTCCCCCTCCGCGCGCCCCCCCTCGCCCCTGCCCCTGCTCCGCCGCCCCCGCTCTCCCTCCCCCGCCTCGACTCCGGCGAGGCGGGGGCCACTCCGCCCGCCCCCTTCCCTCCCCGCCTTTGCCCAGGCTCCGTTGCCCCCGCCATCCCTCCCCCGTCCCTGCTCTGCCGCCCCCACCTCCCTCCCTCGCCCCCGCTCCGCCACCCCTGCTCTCCCTCCCCCGCCCCAGCTCCGGCCACCAGATTTGGCCGTGGTCGGCGAGTCCACCGGCGGCGTCCACGACGGGGCGGCAATGCGGCGGGACGGCGGCTTCGGGTTTTTTAACATTCGATCTGGACCGTCCTTGTAATCGGACGGTTCAGATCAAATTTTAACTTTTTTTAAAAAAAGTAGATTAGATCTAGGCCGTCCTTGTAATCGGATGGCCCAGAACAGAGCTTGGGGCAGAAAATTTTTTCTACCCCTTGCTCTGAAAAACATTACCCATATATATATATATATATATAAAAAGTTATAAGAGCCCAATTGACCGAGATGCTTGAGATTAACTCTGATCTTTTAAAAGAAACTCCCCATCTCTCCCACCCATTGTTGCATAAATCGCCGATTCCGAATCAGAATCGGCCGATTCCACTTGGATCAGAGGAAAACCGATTCAAAAAACCCATTGAATCGGTTTTCATCCTAATCGGTCCGTGAATCGGCCGATTCGAGCCGATCGCAGGGGCGGGCGCGCGGCGGGGTGGGGCGGCAACGACGGGGAGGGACAGGGCGGGGCTGGCGGAGGGAGGCGGGGCTCGGTGGGCGCAAGGCGAGGCGGCGGGCAAGGACGGGGCAGGTGAGGGTGGGGTGGGGCGGGTCTGGGGTGGAGTAGGGGCGAGGCGCAGCGGGCGCAGGGCGGGGCGGGGCGAGTCTGGTGGGGAGGGGGGCGTGGCAGCGGCGTCGGCAACGGGGAAGGAGGGTGGATGCGGGAGAGAAAGGGCGAGGGAAAGAAATAACACTCAGTGGCATTCTCGTAATTAAAACTTGACTCGTGTCCGACTCGAGTCAATAATAATAACTTACTCTAAATAATTCAAAAAAATCTTAAAAAATATTAAAAAAATATCATAAAATATAATACACACAATAATATCAAAATGATATCAATATCTAATTTTTATATATTTATGTTATGAGTTGTCAAATTATTATATATGACCGATTTGGACCTATTCAGACCGATTCAATTAAACCGATTCCTGTCCGATTTAGACCGATTTCGATTCCGAATCTAACTCCCTCGAAAACCGATTCCGATTCCGATTTCAATTTATGCAACCATGCTCCCACCTCCGTCGCCAGCTGACCGCCAACAACTTTGTTCTTGGCCGCGGCTGTGATCGGCCAGACCAGACTGCCCTCCGACCGCAGCCGCGCATGGCCAGATCTGCCCGCTTGGCCAGATCCGACAGAGGGCAGCCGTATCAGTGTGGGAGGAGCTTACATATACCAAAGTGAGTACCTTGTTTCTGCCGATCAAGTTGTAATTCTTAGTTTTGCCTTTAGTGTTTCTATATAATCCAGTTAGATATTTAATCACTTGTTACTATTTAATTGAGCAAATTTGGTTTTAAGGTAAAAAAGAAGTAGAAACTAATAGTCCAGGTTTTCTATGGAAAGTGAAGATGCTCCATTCTGCTAAGTTATTTTACTATAAAGTAAACTATGATAGTCATCTGCAATCTGCACAAACTGCTTAGATGAAACACGTGGATGCTTTTCTTGTCAACTATTATCCTATTTGGTTATTCTTCTTGAACCATTCTCCATGTTTAGGGGTCGCCGGTTGAATGTTATCACTGATAACCATAGTACTGAAATTTCTCTGAGAAATGGATGCAATGCTATCCTAAATATACGGGTAGAACTGATTCTTGAATGTGTTTGAAAGATCACGTTGTTGGCTGCTTGGAAGTTCACTGAATTGTGTAAATCTTCTTTGTTCTTTTAAAGTTGTCTAATATGCTGTTCATCTCTGTAGCTTGGAGGATGAAGACTTCCTTCTGAAACTAATGCCAAAATCATAAATTATCTCTTTTTTCTCTCTGATGAATTCATTCTTTTGACTTGAACTTGCGCTTGGAGCCACGTAGAGGAATGCCATAATACTTGGACTCCTCATTTTGCTTGTTTCAAATGCCAAAGTCAAATGGGTAGGTTCAGTTTTGGATTGAAAATGGTGATGTGCTCATAACTCTACATCAATCTCCTAATAATTGAACCTCATCCTTGCCTGGGTGACCTAACATTGTCCCTTTTGGTGTGTGGTGTACTAAGAACTGGTCAAGAGAACTTGCACTTTTTGATTAGAGATGACCAATTAGAGCTTTCTAAGAATCTACTCTAGCATATATATATATATATATGTCTCTTTGATGCCATCAAACTGTTTTTCTTTTCGTGTATATAACTAACTATGTAAAGGGTGATAGAAGGTTTGCCCCTTCATGGGTTGGAAGCTTTTCATACATAGGGCAAAGTTGACTTTTGCAGAACATGTAAATATCAGACTTGGTAAGATCAGTAGTTTGATTGAACAAGTCCATGGTAAATAACTTAGGTTGTTTTAAATATTGCCCATAAAAAATTCAGTGTTTTTTGTTGAATTTTGGTTATTTGGAATTAAATTATCATGGAAACAAAATTATATGTATATGTATACTTTTTTAA
This sequence comes from Piper betle, assembly GCA_033002965.1. Classification (NCBI taxonomy): domain Eukaryota; kingdom Viridiplantae; phylum Streptophyta; class Magnoliopsida; order Piperales; family Piperaceae; genus Piper; species Piper betle. Next base: position 20,517 of record JAURVB010001305.1, on the reverse strand, counting down.
GGGTAGAAGGATATGAGCTGTGGCCCGATAGGTGTTGATCACTAAACCTAATGTTTTTAATGCTGGTTGCTGCCTTAGTTAAAGTAAATATAAGTATGACCTTATTGTAAACAGCTTTAGCTTTTAGACAAAGTAGTTAATCATTTAAAGAAAAATATGGTTTTAGACCAAGAAGTCATTTCATGTTTATATATACATGGCGACAACTAGCTTGCTTGCACATAATTGGACGATTAGAACCGGCTAAAATTTTCCGTAATGCTAAAAATATTAATGTTTTAAAGAATAAACTAAAAGTCTTTATGTGCAAGGTTCATTTGAAAAAAAGTAAGATTGCATCATTTATAATTGTATGATAAGAAATATATATTATTTTTCTGATTGATAACTATAGGCTTTGTTCAAAGCTCGATTTAGTTTGATGCCCGACTCGAAAAAACTCAAGTCGAAGCTCAACTTGATATTAAACAAGTCAAGCCAGAGCTTGTACCTCTACAACTCGGCTCGACTCGAAACTTGAAATTTTAAATAAGAAATAGGATTTTTGACCATATTTATCTTAAATTTATTTATATAGATATAACCAAATTATAAAATAACATTATATGATATCAAAGTAAATAAATTTATGCATGATTAAGTTATCTTTTATGCATAATTATGTCAAACTTAAAAAATTTTAATTAAAAATTAAATTTTAGAATGAATTATACAAAAATAACATCAATATATACGAATTAAGCTAACTCAAACCCAACTTGAATTTGCTCAAATCAAATACTTTTTAATTCAACTCAAACTCAAAATAAAACGAGTCGAATAAGCACCCCTAGATAAATACAAGTAAAAAGGTGAACTTTACGGTTAGTACTGCCGACCGAGAGGATAGGGTTGGGTTGGGCCTCTTCCCATCAAGCCGGCCCACACGGAATATACATATTTCCCTATTTCTTACCTAACTACCAAAGACCAAGTCCACTAATTATACCACTTTGGCTCCGCCTGTCTATAAACACTTTTAATTGTTGTTCATGTCAAACTTTATATTAAAATTCGACCCGAATTCTAAGTGGAATGAATCATTATTTTAGTATTTATAATAACTCGGTTATTTAACAACAATTTCATTTTAAAAAGTTCATAGAAATGGAATTATGACTCACCGATCTTATTTAAGGGTTCATTTAATTAACATAAAATAGATGTAATAAATATAAAAAGTTATATATATGTATATATATTTTTTAAAAAATAATTACATACTTATTGTTTTTTATTATTTTAAATTAACTGTAATCATTACAAGTAAGTTGCTTATATACTCTCCTATATATAAAAAATTAATTCTCCATTTTTTTTATCTTTTAAAATAATAAAAAGAGGAGAAAATTTAATTACACATAGAAGTGCAATGACAACCCATTCAAAAGAAATTATAATTATTTTATGTTCTCACTTAAATGTAATTATAGTTAATTTAGATAAAAAATAATTTATTTAATATTAGTTTATACATAAAATATATAAACTATATTTATTTTTAGTGAATTTGAATATTTTATAATTTTTATTTGCCAATTAAAATATACCCTAAGCATAAAAAAATTAGGTAAGCACTTTTAATTATTACCTTCTTCAATCAATAACGTTAAAGATTAATAATTCTATCAAAGTTAAGTTATATTACATGACAAAACTTATCTTAACTCGCTCAATTAAATTTTTTTACAAAATCCACCTAGCTCAAATCTAATTAAACTAAAAGCAACATGATTCTACCAGTTCAATTAGCACTTTGCTGATTGATCTTAACTCAATTAAAATTTGTTTTAAAAAATAATTAAGTTGATACGAACTCTTATTAATTGCATATTGATTGGCATCACATAGGAATATGTAAAAATCAAAGAAAACACTAGCGAGTAGAGCGCAGGAGGAGGGAGGGTAAAAATGTCAATTCAAAGCTTCTGGAGGATCATCAAAACCGGCGATTCGCCACCCCATTCCGGCGACTCCGCCTTCTTCTCCGGCGGCCCTCTCCCCAAATCCGTATCCCAAAAACTCCCAATTTCCCCCTTATTTTCGTCGAATAATTCTGATCATGATTTGAGGAGTTTGATTCGTGTTTGGAAGAAGAATCGGCGTTCCCCCGAGAGCTTTCAAATCCGACCAACTTCAATTATCAGGTCGGTGGACAAAAAAAATGTTAGAGTTTCAAAGGGTTTTCGTTTCATGAAGCTCGAATGATCTGACCAATTTCGATTTTCAGGCGGGGAACCGTTCTTTTCTTCTGTAACAAATTTGATCAGTACGATTTGGCTGTGATTTGGAGGAGTTCACAATCACATTGCTATGAATTCGACGGGTTAAAATCTGAGGTGTAGTTTTAGCATTTCCACGAATTCGATCGGAATTGTAAGAATTCGAAATCAAATTCGCTTGCAATTCGAAGAATGAGCCGTCGGATTCCGAAGAATCTGCTCCAAACTTGAAGAAATTTACCGGTTGAATTGAACCGGGAAAAAATGGGAGGCAGCCGAGAAGATTGGCTTGTCGCCTTCTCCGACTCCGACGACGATGAGGCGGCACCGCCGTCGGCCGTTTCAGGCGGCGACCAGAAGCAATCCGTCTTCTTCGCCGAGTCCTCCTCCTCGGACAACGACGAGGCCCTCTCCGCCCTGCCTGAGAAAAGCCCCGACCTCTCCGAGTTCGTCGGGAGCGGCGGCGGCGAGGGGATCTTCCGAGTCCCCTTGCGCGCCGCCGTCCACCCCGGCCGCCCGCCGGCCCTCGAGCTCCGGCCGCACCCGCTCCGGGAGACCCAGGCCGGCATCTTCCTCCGCACCATCGCCTGCTCCGACTCGCAGCTCTGGGCGGGGCAGGAGTCCGGCGTTCGGTTCTGGAGCTTGGCCGACAAGTTCGGCCGCGGCGCCGTCGCCGGTGCCGGCGACGCCGACGCCGCGCCGCCCCGTTCTGCGAGTCGTGGCAGACCTCGCCGGCGCTGTGCTTGGTGGTCGACGGCGGCAACCGGTTGGTGTGGAGCGGGCACAAGGATGGAAGGATTCGTTCGTGGAAGATGGATCAGAGGCTAGGAGATGGCGATTTTAGAGAAGGGTTCACATGGATGGCGCATAGGGGACCTGTTCTATCCATGGTTTTCACTGCTTATGGTCGGCTCGTCTTCTACCTGTTTGATGTTTTTTCTGTGTATAGATCATGTTCTGACGACTGGTTTTTGATGTTTTCGTTTATATTCTGGTTTCACAGGGGACTTGTGGTCGGGATCGGAAGGTGGTGTGATCAAGGTCTGGCCATGGGAGTCGATAGAGAAATCTCTCTTCTTACCAGCCAAGGAAAGGCACATGGCTGCGTTGATGGTGGAGAGGGGGCATGTTGATCTTAGAGCTCAGGTTACTGTTAATGGTGTCTGCTCTCTGCCTGGAGACAATGTGAAGATTTTGTTGTCGGATCATTCTCGTGCAAAGGTGTGGAGTGCCAGCTATCTCTCGTTTGCTCTGTGGTATGTTCACAGTAGCTTTCATGTCTCAGAATAGAAAATATCATGATGCCTCAACCCGAGTTTTGTAAATTAGCAAATGAGCTTTGTATAAAATACCACGCTTGTTTATTTGTTCTACAATTAGTAGTAGCTGAGACGTGCGGAATTTGATGTGTACATTCAGGGATGCTCGGACAAGAGATCTGTTGAAAGTATTTGGAATTGATGGTCAAATTGAGAAATACGGAGAGTTAGTGCCATCCTTTGGTGACAGCTATGAGGAGGATAAGTTTAAATCCAAATTTGCAACGGTGACAAAGAAGGAGAAGATTCAAGGCACGATGAATTTCTTTCAGCGATCCAGGAATGCTCTGATGGGTGCAGCAGATGCAGTTCGGAGGGCTGCTGTCAAAAGTGCATTTGGTGATGACAACAGGAGGGTAGAAGCAATGGTTGTAACAATGGATGGAGCAATATGGAGTGGAAGTGCCAATGGCACACTTGCCCAATGGGATGGAAAGGGGAACCGAGTGCAGGAGATACAGCATCAACAATGTGCTGTTCAATGTTTTTGTTCTTTTGGGACTCGATTATGGGTGGGTTATGTCAGTGGGATGGTTCAAGTGTTGGAGCTTGATGGCTCTCCTATTGGAAGTTGGATTGCTCATAAAAGTCCAGTCATGGAAATGGAATTTGGAGGTGGTTACGTGTTCATAAAAGTATATTTATTTTCAGAGAAGTTAAATATTTTAAAATTTTAATTTGCCAATTAAAATTTACCCAAAACAATAAAAAAATCAGGTAAGCACTTTTAATTATTGCCTTCTTCAATCAATACCGTTAAAGATTAATAGTTCTATCAAGCTTAAGCTACATCAAATTAGAAAACTTATCTTAACTCGCTCGATTAAGATTTTTTACCAACGAGCTCAAATTGAATCCAACGATTCTACCATTTTAATTAGCAACTTGCTGATTGATCTAAACTTAATTGATAGAAACTCTTATTAATGGCATCAAATATTAGCGAATATGTAAAAAACAAAAAACACTAGCGAGTAGAGCGCAGGAGAAGGGAGGGTAAAAATGTCAATTCAGAGGTTCTGGAGATCATCAAAACCGGCATTCGCCGCCCCATTCCGGCGACTCCGCCTTCTTCTCCGGCGGCCCTCTCCCCCAAATCCGTATCCCGAAAACTCCCCATTTTCGTCGAATAATTCCGATCATGATTTGAAGAGTTTGATTGGTGTTTGGAAGAAGAATCGGCATTCCCCCGAGAGCTTTCAAATCCGACCAACTTCAATTATCAGGTCGGTGGACAAAAAAATGTTAGAGTTTCAAAGGATTTTCGTTTCATGAAGCTCAAATGATCTGACCAATTTCGATTTTCAGGCGGGGAACCGTTCTTTTCTTTTGTAACAAATTTGATCAGTACGATTTGGCTGCGATTTGGAGGAGTTGGCATTCACATTGCGAAGAATTCGACGAGTTTTGGACTCGTCGAGCTCAAGAGCCGGGTTGTTTGGGTGTAAACTCTGAAGTGTAATTTGAAGACAAGCTATTATATGTCAGGCCATTTGTCATTCTTGCTTATATTCCGGAGGAAGAAGATGAAGGAAAAGATTTTAGCAGCTCTGTTCCCTCACGACAGGTTCTTTATTCTCCATTGCATCAAGGCTTATGTTCCCTCACGCCAGTTGGACTGATTATGCTTCTTCAAGCTAACTGTTTTTTTTTATAATTTACAAAAATGAATTGAAAGAGTTACCCTACTAGGAACAAAAAATTTTCATTTGTTTCAAAGCAAGGTTTCTTTTTAGCTTTCGGATTGTGCACGGGCCGGCTGAGATAATGAGCTGATTGGGGTGGTTTGTCTTGTTCTCGAGGATTGACTTGGTCAGATTTAGAAAACAAATTGTTGTCATTGTTGAAAATTTTAAATCGAAAACAAAGTGTTGTCAGTGTTGGAAATTTTAAATCAAAATAGATATTCCTTCGAATCAATTCACCAAGATTATAAAATTTAATAGCTGAAGTAGAACATACAAAAACCCTATATAACCTTTCAAGTTTCTATATTTTTATTTTAGCCCATCATAAATTGTAAGTTATAAAAATGGATCTCCACACATATGTTTCCATACTTAGTATTAAATGCCTCTAGTTCAAAATTAGATTAATTTAATTTTGGGTCAGATTTAGAAAACAAATTGTCCTCGGATGAAAGCTCAAGAGAATGCAACTGCAAAGTAGCAAATTACAACTTATTTCCTCATGAAAAATCAAATTTCCACAAAAAAAAGAAAGGAAAGAAAATAAGCTCAACAACCTCATTGCTAAAATAACTAGACCATTCACTTCCAATGCTAAAAATACCAAAATTTGCAAATACTGACAACAACAAAATACCAAGCTCATTTACATGTAAGTAGTAAATCATCATAACATATGTTCTAGTTCACTACCATCAACCCTAGAGCCACACATTCACTTTTCTCTGATAAAGACTAATACAGTAACACTTAATAGCTGTAACCTTTATTCCTGCCTATGCTTAAAAGGATTATAAATCACAATTTGGAAGTGCACAGCAACTTAACTTATCAATCTGAACCACATGAGATAGACCAGGTCATTATGACATCTTCTTATTCTTTTTCTTCCACCTAATACCATTAAAAGGTCGGAGACATGAATCCTAATCTAAGATCAATTTGATTACAAATGGCAAAATTTTGGTGGTACCAACTATTATACACATTCAAATCCTATGAAGCAACCAAATTATCCTAAAACACAATGAAGTGCCTCAACCATCAGCCTATAATCTCCATACTTCCCAATACACAAACTAGAACCAATCTCCACACCACAATATTAACAAAAATAACACCAATCAGAATCATATAACACTAACCAGCTCGTTAATGCATTCCCCACTGAAAAAAAAAGAATCCAGCAAAAATCCAATCTTTACAACAACCCAACACGCATGAATAACCAAATCAGACCAAACAACGCCGTTACCAGCTTGTGGAAAACCATTTGAAAGACAAAGATGGGGACTTTCGGAGGTGCAAACCTGTTACCAGAACATGGGCGAGTCCTCCAGGTCGGGGAAAACCGCCATTTTCGATATACTGCCCACATCCATAACGATATTACCTTTGGACCTTGGAAAGTTGAGTAAGCTAGAGGAGTATGCATAACGATGTTCATTTCGAATGGGATATTTGAGCATGTGCGCGAGCTTTTAAGACTGTAATTGAGTGTGACAAGTGTGAGGATATTACCCACTGAGCTCTGGAATTTGTCCAAGTCGGAGCATCTGCTCATCGAAGCCTCAGGGCTAGTGGCAGAGCGTGATGGAAAAAATATGGATCATGGGATGGACAAATATCCTCCTTGCCTGAATTTAGACAGTGTTGGCTTAACTTCAAGCATAGACGGTCTAAAAACAGTCAACCATGATCAGCACTCCAAGACCATGATCGAGACGTCTAGATAGGACATCAGTCGTGATGTTAGTAATTTGTATATAAGTTAAAAGGGAAAGTCTTATTTTTTAAATTAATTTTTGAATTAAAAGTGGCCGAAACCTATTTCAAATCCCTTTTGGGGCCCAAGTCATACAATGATCCAAAAATACCTAGAAAAATCTCAAATACACTAAGTGGGAACAACTTTAATGGTACAACATCGTTGATCGATATGCATGTCATACAATGATTCAAAAATACCTAGGAAAATCGCAAATACATTATTTTTTGTTCAAAATCAATGGTGCAACAATTACCACTGCCAGCTCCTCCCGCACAACAACAGCAGAGAGGCTACCATGGCCAAGGTCAGGGACCGAGGGGTGGTAGCTAGCAACCGCTAAGACAGTAGTTGAGGGGTCAGAGTCCGAGTCAGAGAGGGTTGATGGCCGCAATGGCAAGACAGGCTAGGCCTAGAGGGGGCACATAACAAGCACCAACAACATAGGCAGATAGTTCCACCACAGGGAGTGCTAAATGAGTGAGTGAGCTGAGCTGAATATGTGCTCTAGATTGACTCGAAAAACTCAAAGATCGCTCTTACTCGACTCAAGATCGAGCGAATTTTAAGCATAGAAGGTTGAGATCGACTTGAATAATTTTAATGTTGCTTGAGCTCGAATATACTTAAACCACCAAATTTTTAAGAGTTTGAAACTAGGTAGACTTGATTAGGTTCGAAGCCGGCTTGACTCGAGCTCGAAACAAGCTACCGGAGCTTGAAACCATCTCTTAAATTGGGTCATTATAGGTGGAGTATATGTATTTATACAAAGCAGGAAATGGTGGTAGAGTGTGATTTACAAAACAATGTAAGTCTATCCAATGAGATAAAGAAAAAGAAAAAATCAGAAAGGGATTTGAACCCATGACAACTTTAATACCACAAATCATAACAACCATCCAACCTATGAGGCCTTTTGTGCTACAATAATGGTCAAAGTTGTATTTAGTATGATCATGCAAATAAAATAAAAAATTTACCATAATTGATACCAAAATTAATATATTAAATCTAATATTATATATTATAGCAATGTAAGTTATAATCGAGTCGAGTTGAGTCAAACACTTCCTTACTCAAACTCGACTCGTGGAATTCGATATACTTGTTTGAGCATATTTTAGAATGTTGTGCGTTAGCTAGTGAGTTGGATCTAGTTCCAGGGCTAAGCTATATACCAGGCTGATCTTCATATATTTGTTCAGTACCTGTATGTACAAATACATGTTTCCTACGATGGTTTTTCCCCGACACTGTTTTAAGCATCATGCTTTCCAAAAATAAAAAAATATGAACCATTAGAAGCCACGCTACCAACTGTTGGTGGGCCTGACACAGAACTTACTTAATTTCAGAAGTTTCTTCTTTTTCTTATTTTCACGTTATTTTCAAGAAAATATGAAAGGATTAGGCGTTTTGGATATGGATGTTGCTTTCAAGCCTGCTTCTAGTGCGCTTTTTTTCCCATGGTTGCTTGATTGTATTTATGTTTAGTCTAATCTAAGTACTCCCTTGTATTAAGCACCATTTGCTACATTCACATGTGTTTGTCACGATGAAATGGTGACTGTTTTTTTTTTTGGATGCTCCCTACTAACCTTTTTTTTAAAAAAAAATTTCTAAATTTCTGCTAAGAATTCATTATGCTATCTTATTTGCTATTTTTGTATTTAGTTATTGAAGCCAGAGACATTTGACTTAATTACAAAGTACAATTTGCAAGATGCTGTTCATGACAAGGTATTGCTATATAGAATAATTGATTGTCATCATAATTTTATTTCTGTTCCTGGACTTGTTGCTTAATGCAGTAGTTTGCTTTTGAATCTGTGGTTATAGTTTCTGTCAGCGAAAGTGCTCATGAATTGCTTCATTTACCTTGAATTCTCTACAGGTAGTTCCAGTAATTTTGTTGGTTTCCAAACAAGCATTTTCATTATTTATTGAACACAGATTCCCCCCTCAGAAGTCATTTCCCAAATGATGGCTGCCAATGAAAAGTGTAATTCGAGGTACTTTATGCACTTATATCTCCGTTCACTACTTGACAGCCCTTATGCGGAGAAAGAATTTCATGATTTACAGGTGATATGCCCCTCTATATGTCCACTATTATCATGTTTTCCTTTGTCTGCTTGCTATGTGATCTTTTCATTTTGATTTACCTATGACATTCTTTTCTGGTTAAATAGGTATAGCTCTATGCAGAATATGAACCAGAGATTCTTTTACCCTTCCTTCGAAGTAGTCAGCATTACAATCTTGATAAGGTTTACAATGATTTATTATTGCTGAGGCTGAACCATTCAAATGTATATCTTATACTTGTGTTTATCTTGACAGCATACGAAATATGTCTCAAAAGATATCTACTTAGGGAGCAGGTCTTCCATCTGAGCAGAATGGGGAATACAAAAAAGGCTCTATCTATGATCATAAACAAATTAGAGGACATGCAGGAAGTCTTGTATTTTTCTTTGTTCCTTTCCTTCACCTGTCTTCTGACATCATGGTTCACGTATCTTAAGTTTTGTGTCTACTTGCAGGCAATTGATTTTATATCAATGCAGCATGATGATGAACTATGGGAGGAGCTTGTTAAGCAGTGTCTCCGCAAACCAGAAACGGTGCCTGTTAAAATTTTTTGATATATGTATTCAAATTTCCCCCTCATTCGGGCTCCTTTATATGTGGATATTGATTTTTTTGTCAGGTGGGTGTTCTATTGGAGCAAACTGTTGGAAATCTTGATCCACTGTATATTGTTAAATTGGTCCCAAATGGCTTACAGATTCCAAGGTGAGTACCTTGTGTCTGCTCATCAAATTTGTATCATGGTTTTGCTTTTAGTGTTTCCTTATATTTTAGTTAGATATTTAATCACTTTTTGCTATTTAATTGAGCGAAAGCTGGAAAAAAGGTGGAAACCAATAATTTACGACCTCTATGTAAAGTGAAGATGCTCCATTCCGCAGTTATTTTGCTGAAGTCTGATGTGGACATGTGTAGTTGGTGGGTGAATCCAATCAAAGGAAACAATTATTAGATCCAGATGTAGATTCCTTCTCTTGTAATATTTTAGCTTCGTGCCATCACTCAGTCATCCCAAGTCTTTCTAAGAATTTTTTCTCTTTAAAATCCTAATAAAGTTCATAAATGATCCGCCCAATATTATAAGTGGGGCCTACCATAATTTTCATAAATATCGAAAAAGTCGTTTTCCTACCCCCAGTGCTCGAATGCCTTGAATCCCAATGCTCGAGAGCTTGGGTTTCGGACATAAACTTTTCTTAACAGTAGGGCAGCGCTCGAGCGTTGTGCATCCCAACATTCAAGTACTGAGGTTTTGGTCAAAACACTAAATTATGTTTTTTGGCCTGAGTTTGTTCTGAATTCATTCTAAATCATCTTCTAATTTTTATAACTTGCTAGAACAACATTAATTACCACTTTTTATACCAAAATCACAATAATTTCTCGTTTTATTAATAATAACTAATAAACTTTTAAACTAATAAAATTGAACTAAAAATGACTTGAAACATGACGAAAATTCAATATGAAATCAAAGAATAATAAGTATTTTATAGAGTTATCAATATATATATATATATATATATATATATATATGAAAAATTATATTATCATATCATAAATTGAAGAAGGTAAAATAAAATTAGTAAAAAAATTGATGGAAGCTGCAAGCTCTTCTTCTCCTAAATCTCCTCTCACTTCATCCTAAATTGAGCCTGATGAGGCTCTATTATTATTTTATTTATTTATATAAATATATATAAGAAGCATGAATATTTTTCCCCTTCATTTATCGGAAGAAGAGTTGTTGGGTCTGTTGTAATAACTGTTATATCTTAATTTGATTGCAACATTTAAGCTAACTATTTATTTACAAAATAATAAAAGGAAGGAAACAATAGAAAACTCTTTTCAGTTGGACTAATTATGCTTCTTCAAGCTAATTGTTTTTTTTATAATTTAAAAAAATGAATTGAAAGAGTCACCCTACTAGGAAACAAAAAATTATCATTTGTTTCAAAGAGAGGTTTGTTTTTAGCTTTCGGATTGTGCAAGGGACGGCTGAGAGATGATTCCATCACTTCTTTTTTATTTTTACTTCAAATATTTAATCAATGAGATAAAGAGGTGATGGGGGTGGTTTGTCTTGTTCTCGAGGATTGACTTGGTCAGATTTTGAAAAAGAAATTGTTGTCATTGTTGGAAATTTTAAATCAAAATAGATATTCCTTCAAATCAATTCACCGAGATAATAAAATTTAATAGCTGAAGTAAAACATACCAAAACCCTATATAACCTTTCAAGTTTCTATATTTTTATTTTAGCCCATCATAAATTATAAGTAATAAAAATGGATCTCCACACATATATTTCCATACTTAGTATTAAATGCCTCTAGCTCAAAATTACACTAATTTAATTTTGGGTCAATCCTTAATAATAGCACATAATATAAGTATATATATATATATATATATATATATATATATCCAAAATCCAACAGTATGGAAATATGTGTGTGGAGATCCTACAGATGTTTGTGATCCTATCCACTAGAATTTGTCATTCATCAAAATATATTGTTTGAAGAATGAATATGTTAGTTAGCAGGTTTATGACAATCATTGTTAAAAGGAGGGAAGAAAAAACAAAAATTCAATTTGGAATGATGGTGGAATAAATCAAATCTATATGATGGAGAGATTCATTGGAACTGTTCTAAAGCTCCTCCAATTTTTGTTGGGATGAATTGTTATTGTGCAATGATACAAAATACAGTAAAGATATACAAAGATGTATTGCATACTTTTTAGAACGAAAATGTAATTGTATATGTAACTCACTCACTTAAAGAATGGCATTTTATCACAGAAATTTTGTTATGGCGGCTCATCAAATATATGACGGCTTTGTTATGAACTTGATTTTTATTTTGGAATGTAACGGCAATAGCTGTGATGAACTTGAATTCAAATATTTGATTCGATTTTGTCACAAAATTTTGTTAGTGGAGTTTTGACATGACCTCTCTTTTAGCGAATATTGTGGCAAAACATTTAATTCAGTTATTTTGTGGCAAATCCCATGCTACAATGAAGGTCTCTCTTTTTTCGCAATCGGAAGCCATAGTACTCTCGTCACAAACTTATTGAGAATCCTACCCTTTTTTGCTAGGGTAATTAAGGTAATAATTCTAAATCAACCCAAATCACCAATACTGAATATCACTATTATTTGTCAATTGTTATCTACCCGAACTAGTTTTTTTTTTTACCCTTTCCCCCCCTCCCGCTGTTCACGCCGCACCCTCGGCGCCGTCATGCCCCCGGTCAAGTCCCCCCGGCCCCTCCCGCAGCCGCCGTCCCCCACCGCCCCCACCAGCAGTCGCGACGGCCCCCACCTACGTTGCTCCCCACCCACACGAGCCCCGCCCCTCACGCCGGTTCCGCCGCACACCGCCCTACCCCCGGGGGAAGAAACAGGGGAGGGTATTTTGGTAATAAAACAAAGAGGGAAGAAACAGGGGAGGGTATTTTGGTAATAAAAACTTTACTCGATCGGACTCGAGTTAATATTACAAAATAAATTTAAAAAATTCAAATAATTTCATAATAAAAACTTAACTCAATCCCGACTTAAGTTAATATTACAAAAAAAAATTTAAATAAAATAATTTCGTAATAAAAACCTTACTTGATCCTGACTCGAGTTAATATTACGAAATAATTTTTTAAAAAAATAAAATAATTGATTTTAAAAATAAAAAATTTTAAAATAAAATAATTTTGTAATAAAAACTTAAATTGATCCTACGCGGAACCGAGTCAAGTTTTGATTACAATATAAATTTAAAAAAAATAAAATAATTCTGTAATAAAAACTTAACTCGGTCTCAACTTGAATAAAGTTTTTATTACAAAATAAATTTATTACAAAATAAATTTTTAAAAAAATAAAATAATTTCATTATAAAAACTTAATTCGATCCAACTCGAGTCAATACTATGAAATAAATTTAAAAAATATAAAATAATTTTGTAATAAAAACTTGACTCGATCATGTGCGAGACCGAGTCAAGTTTTTATTACAAAATAAATTTATTACTGAATAAATTTTTATTACAAAATAAATTTAAAAAGAATAAAATAATTCCGTAATAAATTATTTGAACTCGTGTCAGGATCGAATAAAGTTTTTATTATGAAATTATTTTATTTAAATTTTTAGTTTGTAATATTAACTTAAGTCGGGATCAAGTTAAGTTTTATTTATGAAATTATTTTATTTTTTAATTTATTTTGTAATATTAACTCGAGTCCGATCGAGTAAAATTTTTATTACCAAAATACCCTCCCCTATTTCTTCCGTGTTTGTTTTGGCGCGCCACCCCTTGCTGGCGACCTTGACGCCGGCCGCTTGCTGGCCAACAATGTTGCCGCCTCAGGGCTAGATGGGAATGCTGGGAAACGTGCGGGGCCGGCTGGGCCCGGGCGGTCGTGAGCGGGATGAGCAACGTGGGGAGTGGGGACCGCCGTGGCTGCTAGCGGGGGCGGTGGGGGATGGTTGTGGGCGGGGCCGGGGTTGGGGGGGGGGTGGGGTGGGGGGTGTTGGCCGGGAGAGTGGCGGGGCTGGGGGCAGGGTGGGGTCGAGGGGGTGGCGGTAGATGGCGTGAGGGGCGGGGCTTGTGTGGGTGGGGAGCAACGCGGGTGGGGGGCCACCATGGCTACTGGTGGGGGCAGTGAGGGCCGGCGGCTGCGGGAGGGGCTAGGGGGGACTTGGCCGGGGCCGGCCGGGAGCGGGGCGGCGTGAACGAGCAGGGGGGGGAAAGGGTAAAAAAACGAGTCCTGGCCGTTGGATTTTCATCCAACGGCCCGGACTCGTTGCGCTGCTGATGCGCTGCATTTTCATGCAGAGCACAGTAGCCCAACTCTCTCTCTCTCTCTCTCTCTCTCTCTCTATATATATATATATATATATATATATATATATATATCCAAAATCCAACAGTCATTTGTCTTCTTTTGTAGAGTTTGGCAATCTTCAAAAGATTTTAGGTTGGGTGGTGTGTGGATCCATGTTGGGAAAATTATTTTTTTCATAAATAATATGTTAAAAGATGGGTAGAAAAAAGTATTTTATGCAGTTTGTGGGGGGAAAAAGTAGCATTTCAAGCGGGTAATTTTATGGAGTCGTTGTATGATTTTCATCTTCAACAGATGTTTGTGATCCTATCCACTAGAATTTGTCATTCATCAAAATATATTGTTAGTCCTGCAACTGGTTTGAAGAATGAATATGTTAGTTAGCAGGTTTATAACAATCATTGTTAAAAGGAGGGAAGAAAAAACAAAAATTCAATTTGGAATGATGGTGGAATAAATCAAATCTATATGATGGAGAGATTCATTGGAACTGTTCTAAAGCTCCAATTTTTGTTGGGATGAATTGTTATTGTGCAATGATACAAAATACAGTAAAGATATAAGAAGATGTATTGCATACTTCTTAGAACGAAAATGTAATTGTATATGTAACTCACTCACTTAAAGAATGGCATTTTATCACAGGAATTTTGTTACGGCGGCTCATCAAATATGTGACGGCTTTGTTACGAAATTGATTGTGATTTTGTTCCTGGGGTCTTGACATGATCTCTCTTTTAGCTCACCTTGTGGCAAAACATTTTAATTCAATTATTTTTGTCGCAAATCCCATGATACAACGAAGGCCTCTATTTTTTTCGCAATGGGAAGCCAGAGCACTCTCATCAGAAATTTATTGAGAATCCAACCCTTTTTGGTAGGGTAATCAAGGTAGTAATTCTAAATCAACCCAAATCACCAACACGAACATCACTATTATTTGTCAATTGTTATTTACCTTTAATGTTCTTGGTCTTTTAACACTCTTAACTCACCCTCCTCTCCCCATCGTTAGTGTAGAAATGTTAATTACAGGGGGATGGCACCCTACATCTCCCCTTTGCCCTCTCAATTATTGTCCCTACTGGCTAACACCTTTCCCCCGCAATTGCCAAGATATTGCCTTTTGTCTCCGATTGTCACGGTTGAGTGTTCATAGAGTATAAAATTTATTGATCATTTATATAATCTTATGCATATTAAAATAATTTTATATGTCTAATTTAAACAGTAAAGTTTTTTACCCGAAAAAGGGGAAGATTTTTTATATTACTAGTCACTCAAAGAAGCAATCATAATTACCGAAAAAAGGGAAATTTCATGAATTGTCTTAAATTTTTTAAAAATAATAATTAACTTTGTTGCCTTTGGCCGCCCAAAAGCTAGGGCAAGACATGGCTACCCCTCTAGTTGCCCGTGGCTAGAGGCAGCCAAGGTTAGGTCCTGGGGGGCATGGCCATAGTGGTCGCGACCATTATGTTGAAAAAAATAAGTTTTCTTCTAAAAAAAAGAAAGGGAAATTTTATCATTATAAAAAAATATTTCTTTTTTGTTAATTAGTTTTGGTTCTTCCACTACTATGTAATATAAAAAAATGTCCTTTTCTAGTAAAATCTCTAAAACATAATATAAGAGTATGTATTTTATTTATTACTTACATAGAGTACAAACAATTAACTTTCTAAACATTAATTAATTTATTGTGATTGCATTCTTACACTAAAAATAATTCATTTTACTTAAAACTTTTTTGATCAGCCAACATTAATGTATTCTATAATATTTTAATTCTTATATACATGATGAACTAGAAATATTACATCTCAAAAAATAATGAACAAACTACACACTAAAATTACTATTTATTTAACATTATATTATGTCATATTTGCAAATAAATTATTATTTTTATTTAGCAATCACAATGAAGAGATTAAGGTTTTAAAATTATTAAAATTATTATCTATATTTTCCTAATATATAGAATTGATAACTTTTAATATGGTACCACCATGTGCCATTCAAATATTTTACAATACTACCTTTTATTTCCTATTTACAACCGTCTTCATTTACTAAGGATTTGCCACATATATTTTAACTATTTTATGATATTATTTTTTATTTCCTACACATAAATATAAATTAAATAAATTTTTTTTTATTACAATTAGAAGTAAAAAATCTAAACCAACTTAAAGCAAACCCTATTCTAAATTTTCATAATTAGATTTATGACCGTAATAAATTGATGCATACCGAATAATTAATAAATATAAAGTATTATGATTATTAAAAATAAATATAATATACAAGACTTTAATAAATACATATTTATTATAAAATAAATCAAATAATATAAATAAATATTATAGAAATTTTTTAATAAAAATAAGCTATGTTCTCAATTACTTTAAATTTATATCGCTTGAAAATAATCAAATATAAAAATAATAAATAACTAAAACTTATATAATGAGTACATTGGGCCCAAGCTAGTTTTTTATATTCGAAATGTTTTGGATTATCCATCAATATAAGTATTTTATATAAAAAATTTAAGAATATTATATTCTATATTTTTTAGTATATCTATGTATCCTATTGGATCATTAGTATTCCATGGGACTAGCCATAAACGAGACCCAACGGGGAAGATAATTAGTATACATCTGTATTTCTCTCGTACCATTCTTTTTCGATTTTCTTCTCCTTCACTTGATTTGCCCTTGGCCAGATGTTACCAAGGTTAGGCCACCCCATGGTGATAATAGCTACCGGTGGCTGCACTGTTAAAAAATAAGTTTTATTTTAAATTAAAGGGCAATTTTGTTATTATTAAACATTTTACCTTTTATGATAATTAACTTTGATTCTTCCACCACTAGGTAACATTAATAAATATCCTTCTTTTCTAATAGAAACCTCTAAAATGTAATATAAGAGTATGTATTTTATTTATTACTTACCTAGAGTACAAACAATTAACTTTCTAAACATTAATTAATTTATTGTGATTGTATTCTTACACTAAAAATAATTTATTTTACTTAAAACTTTTTCATCAGCCAACATTATTTATGTATGCTATAATATTTTAATTCCTATATACATGCTTACCTAGAAATATTACATTTCAAAAAATAATGAACAAATTACACAACAAAATTACTATGTATTTAACTTTATATTATGCTGTATTTGCAAATAAATTATTATTTCATTTAGCGAATATATTGAAGAAATTAAGGTCTTAAAATTATCAAATAATTATCTATATTTATATTAATATATAAAACTAAAGACTTTTGATACAGTACCATCACATGTCATTAAATTATTTTACAATACCACCTTTTATTTCTTATTTACAACAATCTTAGTTTACTTAAGATTTGCAACATCTATCCTAAATATTTTATGATATTTTTTTAATTTCTTATTCATAAATATAAGGTAATTGACAAATTTGTCTTTTCATTATTATATGGCAGATTATTGGCATGCATTTGTATCCCTAGGTGACTTGGTCCTCTTTTCCGATCTTCTTCTCCGCAATTGACTCGATATGCCCACTCCTCTACACTTTTACCGTCACACTTGATCTACTTTCCCTTTGCTCCTGATCAAGCCTTCCCTCCTTTCTTTCTGCTCCTCTCCACAATTCCTACATCCAATTCTTCTCCCCGCAAGATGTCCAGACGATTTATACATGAGGAAATAACGCCCATCAACCCTTCTATACAAGCGATCCTCAACAGTGAAATGAGGAATCGTCGACCACATCAGACCTCTGTGATAGGAGTAGATCCAGCTAACCCACAAGGCCAAACGCCAGGAAATTCGATTATAGCTGGACCATCTGCTCCAGCTGATCCTCCAAAAGTGTCAAGTTCTCCTTCTACACAATCGACCTCTGTGATAGGGGTAGATCCAGCTAACTCACAAGGTCAAACGCCAGGTAATTCCATTATAGCTGGATCATCTGCTCCTGATCCTGCAGAAGTGTCAAGTACTCCTTCTACATCATTGACCTCTGTGATAGGGGTAGATCCAGCTAACACACAAGGTCAAACGCCAGGAAATTCGATTATAGCTGGACCATCTGCTCCTGCTGAACCAGCTGACCCACAAGGTCAAAGCCAGGAAATTCGACTACAGCTGGACCATCCGCTCCTGCCGATCCTGCAGAAATGTCAAGTTCTCCTTCTACATCATCGACCTCTGCTCAAGCTCTTCCTCAAGCTGGTGGCAGGAGCCGGATTTCGTCCTCAATCTCCATTGGACAAGACCAAGCCTTCGATGAGGTATGCAAATTTCTTACCGAAGATGATGTTGGAGTTGTTGGGATTTATGGCATGGGCGGGGTTGGGAAGACCACCCTTACAAAAAAAGTTTGGTACGAGTTTTTGGAGCCCTCTAACTTCAAAGTCCTCTCTATTGTTGTCTCAAAAATTGTAAACGTCGATCAGATTCAAAAAGATATAATGAAGGAAATGGGTTTGCGCTTTAAGAAGGATGTACACCCTCACAGACGTGCAAGGGATATAAACAAGGCAATTGCTAGCAGCCCGAGGAAGCTAGCTTTACTTTTTGATGATATATGGGAAGTTTTAGATTTATATGAGATTGGAGTTTTTTGTGGGATGAGTTTTGATACATCCATCTTCAAAATAATTTTTACTACTCGTTTAGAAGAAGTATGCTCACAGATGCAGCCTGATAGAGAGATCAACTGTAATCCCTCAAGTCTCCCCTAAAGGAGAACACTCCACGGAACTTCCCCAAAGGGACTTCCCAAAGGAAAGCACACCGAACACATACCTCTAATCACATATTTATACACTAGAGATATGAATACCACTTGGAAATGAAGAGCCAACTCCAAACACTACTTTTTGAGCATTAGAATCCTCACTAATGAGTCTCTTCACGTATTCCACAAATTCTCATCGAATTCGTCGTACTTCTTGGTTTATCTTCATGTCTTCACGACTTTCAATGTGACTGAACACTTTCTCAAGGGAAGGAATATCTCAACACAAAATTCAACCTCTAGGGTGGGATGACTCCTGGGCATTATTTGCCAAACATGTTGGGACGAAGACCCTTCATTCCTCCCATAATCAAATCCTTGACCTTGCTAAAAGTGTTGCTAAAGAATGTGGAGGGCTGCCACTCGCACTCATCGTTATTGGTAGGGCCATGACATGTAAATACAGTCGTGGAGCTTGGGAAGCTGCATTGTATAATCTTCGAAAATCTCCGGTGAAGGTTCAAGGGTCTGAAGAAAGACTTTTTCTATCTTAAAATTGAGTTACGACAACGTACAAAATGACGTTGACAAGGAGTGTTTCTTGTTTTGTTGTTTGTATCCAGAAGATTTGACAATTTATCGAGAAGAGCTTGTAGAGTTTTGGATTGGAGATGGAATTTTGGATTTGGATGGCAGTTATCATGATATACGTAATAGAGGGTATGAAATTATAGATAGACTGTCAGCAGTGTGCTTGCTTGAATTAAAAGGTGCTGTCAGGCTGACAATGCATGACATCATACGGGACATGGGGCTATGGATTGCCGGTGAAGTGAAATTCTTTGTTCACGGTGAACGTCTGAAATTGACAAAAGACGAAATAAGGAATAGGTGGGAGGAGGCTAATGGGATGTACGTACTCAAAGGGGATGATTTACCAGAGAAACCTCGTTGCCGAAATTTGACCACCTTAATTTTTGAGACAAGTAAACTTGAGTTGCATAATAG
The DNA here is from genome assembly GCA_033002965.1 of Piper betle. Classification (NCBI taxonomy): domain Eukaryota; kingdom Viridiplantae; phylum Streptophyta; class Magnoliopsida; order Piperales; family Piperaceae; genus Piper; species Piper betle. The sequence continues at coordinate 756 of JAURVB010001305.1, read as the reverse complement.
TTTCTTGCAATTCATGGACAAATTAAGGATCTTAAAAATTGATGATCTTGCATTTTTTGATTCAACATTTGAGATTGTAGGACAATTTACTGAATTGAGGTGGCTTAGAATATTCAATACTAATCTGGAAAAGTTTCCAAGTGAGTTAGGAAACTTAAGAAAACTGAATGTGCTACAAATAGAATTTAAAGAATGTCTAGATTCACTTCCGCCAGCAATAGTACAACTTAGGGAGCTTAGAAAGCTCTCGATAACTTGCAGGACATCCATAAAAGAAGTACCTATGGAGATCGGAAAGTTGAGTAAGCTAGAGGAACTACTTCTTCCAACTTGGACCAACCAGGATTGTTTCATCAATCACATTCCGAATGGGATATTTGAGCATATGTGCGAGCTTAGAAGACTAAAATTGAGTGTGACGAGTGTGGGCATATTACCGGCTGATCTCTAGAAATTGTCCAAGTTGGAGCATCTAATGATCAATTCCAAGAGTAATGGAGAAGGTATGGACATATTTGACATAGACGGTCTAAAACAGTTGTCCAAGTCCCTAAGAACTCTTGACATGACAATGTGGCCAATTTTTAAGTGGGCCGACATAGGATCACCACTTGAGTCCATGAAAGAGATGTCTGACTTGTCAATTTGTGGCTGTCCACTCGAAGAAATAATCGTATCAAGTAAAAGGCTAGAGAAGCTCTATATTTCACATTGCCCTCAATTAGTGAAGTTGCACGTAGGCGGGAAGCCCTCAAA
>JAURVB010001304.1:0-16029 GCA_033002965.1 Piper betle | reverse complement strand
CTAGCAAGCCTACTTAGGCTAATTTGCATTAGATCATGATCATTACCTAGTTACCCTAATTTATTTCTTAGCCTCCATTTTTAACACCACTCAATCAAGCAAATTTCATATCTTATCCTTAATCAAATCTACATTTATATATTATTATAACATACAATTCACCACCCTAGCATGCATTCTAATAATCAATACTTTCACATGATTCAATTAGAAACAAATTAGGCCTCGCGTCGTGTGAAAATCGCGACGGCAAGGTTCCGTTGCGTGGCTCGAAACTCGACTCGGCACCTATCGGTCGTCGTCGACCGATCGCAAGTCATGATGATACCAGGCAGGCGTTCTCGATCAGATCCGAAATTTCCCACGCATCCACATTTTCCGGACGGTTGACCGTGCACGTTTATCCGGCGATCATCCGCTTCGGCTTGTCCGGCGAGCGCCCGCGATCGGCCCGCGCGAATCGTCGAGTGAGCGGTCACCGGCTCGTCGAGGCAGAGCCGGCCTCGTCGGCGCAGAGCTGGTGGTCGGGGCGGGTCGTGGCCGCAGCGCGCGACCCGCGACGCGCGACCGGCGGTGGCAGGGGCGGCGCCGATCGGCGGCCGCACGGCGTCGGGCGCGCGCGCGGCGGCAGCAACACGAATGAGGGCTGCGCGGCTGAGGGTTTGGGCGAGAAGGCTCGGGAGGAAGAAGAAGCGGCGTGCGATGGCATTTTTGTAATTAAACTTGACTCGACTCCGACTCGAGTCAATAATAATAACTATCTCCTAATAAATCCTAAAAAATCCAAAAATTGGGAAAAATCCCGTAAAATCAAACGAACACAGCAACATCCAAATGATATGTTCTATAACTAATAACCCACCCAAACTCACCTATATCGCGTCCTAATTCGTCATTCGGCCCTAAAAATATTCTACGATCAAATAAAAATAACAATCAATACTGCATACCTCCATATACTTGATAACCCATTTTTCATCATCTTTTTGACGTTATCATCGTATACTTGAGCATACATGACCCTCATCGCTCATAACTCATAGTTGGCCTCAACTCAGCTCGCGGTCCATGAAGCTGACTCGACTCGAACCGACTGGTTCGCTCCCGTAAAACTCTGACTCGAGTCACAGGTTTTACAGATAGGGGGACCGCGGCTTCGGCCAGGGGCAGGGGCGGGCCGCGGCGCTGCGCCCGGGCAGGGGCGGGCCGCGGCTCGCCCAGTGCGGGGGCAGGGGCCGCGGCGCGCCGGGCGAGAGGGGGGGGGGGTGATGGGGGATGGAGCGCCGCGGCTGCGGGCTGGGGCGTGGTGGGGGACCCGCACGGCTTCGGGTGGGGCCGGGGGGGCTAGGGGCAAGGCGGGAGGGGCGAGGGCGGGGGCGGCGGAATCCGCCAGGGGTGAGGTGCGGCCGTCAGGAGGAAAATGCGGGGGGGGGGGGAAAACGAAAAACATGTTTGGGCCGTTGGATTTTGATCCAACGGCCCAAATTAGAAACGCTTGCCAGTGCGCTACATTTTGATGCAGCGCATGGCAGCATTTTTGTATATATATATATATATCTACATGTGTGTGTGCACGCGCGTGTGTATGGTCTAGCTCATATAGCTTATATTAGCTACACGCTTTATATACATGAGTTGCACTTCATATAGCTTATATGAATTATACATTTTATTTTTGAGAAATTTATTGGATCTTATAATTCAAAAATTGTATAGATAAATAAAACAATAAATAATAAGTGTAATTATAAAATTTCAATACAATCTAATATTTTTAACCTATTTCATATTAATTATTAAAGTAATTGTAATAAAAATTAATTTCAAAATATCTATTAACTTGTACATTTTTTTAAAATTTAAAGCCAAGTGATAATAATATTAAAAAATGACAAAATTTTATCAACATGCACCTAATTTTAATATATATAAAATTATTTTGTAAAACTCATTAAAAATGTTCAAATTAAACACGTTCAGTATATGCTATACGAGGCGTAGTTCATATAAAAAATTTCCATTATTTATACATTTTTATTTAATTATCTAATCAAAATTATACCATATTTTAATGAATATATCTATACAAAAATTTTAAACGTATATATCATGGAATCATGAAAGTGTAATAGTTTTTTAATAATTATAACTAGTCAAAGGCCTGGGTGAAAGCGGGTACATTTTCAATTTATTAATATCATAATATATATATATATATATTAATGAGATAGAAATATATATTCTAAAAATACCAGTAATTACTAGATTAAAATAAAAATAATGAATGTCTATTTAACTTTAACCAAAAATCCGTTTTAAAAATACAATGGTTATATAAAGACGTTAAAAATAATTTGTGTTATGTTGAAAACAAATGAAAATTTTAATTAAGTATGTATTAATTATAAGTAAAAGATTTTTGTATGAATAAATTTTAATATTTGACTAGAATTTTATCATTTTTAAGATATTTAATACGAAGAGAATTATACTCAAAGTATTTTTTTCTGATATAAACAACAAATAAATAAATACAAATTCAAGATTATTTAGAATCCTAAATGAAAAATATGTAAAAGTTATGAATGAAGTATGTATTATTAAGTAACAAACTTTCATATTATAAATATTTAAATATTTACTTTACCAATTTTTAGGATTTAGGTAAAATTATACCCTATTTAAGTTTTTTAATAAATAAACACAACAAAAACAAAAAAAATACAAATCTATTTTTTTGTTCCAAGCTAGATTTCAACATATATATGGTCTATTTTAGTTAGCATGAAAATAATATAAATGTCATAAAAATTTTGAAATGATCAACCGTATTAAAAGTAGTTATATTTAATATATATTTAATATAAGTATTATTAGGTTAATTATTTTGTATACAAATTAAATATAATTATATAAAAAATATAAAATAATTATTATTACGTATGTGGCCCACCCATGTATTTTCTAATCACCAAAAAAGAATTCTCTTTTTTCTATTATTATACAAGAGGGGGAGAATTTTTTTGGCTTCTTGAAGAGCTGATGAAGGGAGGAAATAAGATACTCATGATCAATATAAACACGAAACAGATTATAAAAGTATTAATTTTTCTTTTATATGCGTGTATATAATAATAATAATAATAATGATAATAATAATAATAATAATAATAATTTTAATAAATTAATTATTTAAATTTTTTATATTATTTATATTTATTTTATGTTAACTGAGCGGAGCCTATCAAAACATTATTTTTGGATTACAGAAAAGTAAAACTTGGAACCAAACGAATTATACTGTGTAAGCACTCAGGATGTGAAACAATCATGGCAGATGAAACTTGTACGTGGCCTACTACAAGGTGTGATACTTCCGTTCCACCCACTCTCATCCATATCGTGACCAGAACGGGCAAGCAAATAAACAATGTCTAGAGCAATCACCTCTCCGATGCGGCTTGTAATGCACCTTGACGTTGTAGGCAGCATTCCGGACCTTAAAATTTACTCTACTACAGTTTCAACCAGGCATGGTGGGCTCGAGCCGAGTATTAGTATTTTTCGGGAATTTTTTGAAAAAAATAAATTAAACCAAATTATATTTACGTAATTTTATTTAACAGAAATAAAAAATTTTAGACCATAAATAACTCGAACAAATAAATTTTATTGATTATAAAATTGAAAAATTGGAAGGTTTGAGAGATATATTAAATTTAGAAAGTTTTTCAAAAAATAAAATTGAATATAATTTAAAAGATTAGACAGAATTGAGAGTTTGAGACCTTTAAGAGTTTTGTGAATGGGATGTCCCGGAGTGCCCTCTCTTTATAGAGGTTTTAAAAAAAAGTTTATTTAAAACATTTTAAAAAGTAATAACTCTTAAGAGAGCCGTTGGGGCTATCAAAAGCACGGTTGCAAAAAACAGCCAATTCAAAGCGGAATCGGTCGATTTAAATCTGATTAGAAGGATTCTGTTTCAAAAAAGTATACAAATCGGTTATTGTAAAAATCAGTCCGCGCATTGTCCAATTTAAGGCGATTCCACCCGATCTGAGCCAATCCAGAGGGCAACGGGCGACGAGGTGGCGAGGCTAATTTAGGGGGGGGTGTAGTGCGGCGGCAATAGGTGGCATACAGTAATGAGGGGTGTCGGCGGCGGTGAAAGAGGGTGGTGCATAAGTGATTGGCGAGAGAAAATCAAAGAGAGAAGAAATAGTCGGTGGCATTTTTGTAATTAAAAATTTACTCGACTTCAACTCGACTCAAATAAAAAATAATAAATAACTTCAAGTAATTTTAAAAAAATCTATAAAAATATAAAAATACTATAAAATATAATACACACAGTAAAATTAAAATAACATGTTATATAACTAATAACCTATAAATTTCAACCGATTCAAATAAACTGATTTTTGTTCGATCAGTTACTCCCCTCTAATCCGATTCAACAACTAATTCTGATTTTTCCACCTATGGTCAAAAAAACCTAACACAAGAGGGAGCCCACCTTGGCCACAAATGGAAAGAAATTATTTTCCATTAAAGAAATTTGGTCGGAAGAAGAAGAGACATGGAAGAAGTCACGAAACCAGCGGAAGAAGAAGAATTGGTTGAGGAGGATGGAGTTCAAGAGGCTGATTTGTTGAAATTATCCTTGCAAGCATCCCAAGGCTCTATTTAACAACAATTGGTCAAATTTTCGTAGATTCAAGGTCTACAAAAACTTTTTGGATTCAAAATTAGCCACCAAACTGCAAATTGTTCATGACACTACTAGAGCAATGAATGTTATAGTGGCCAATGGGGTAAAATTAATGAGTTCAGGAATGTGCAACAATGCTCATTGGTCAATACATGGTTTCCATCTAGTCGCAGATTTTCATCTGCTCCCACTCCTTGAATATGATGTTGTGTTAGGAATTCAATGGCAGCGGACCCTTGGTCGTATTCTCTGAGATTTTTAGAAATTACGGATGTCATTTGTTCACTATGGAAAGAAGTTATTGCTACAATGGACCAAGAGAACAGAGGTGCCAATGGTAAACGCCAACTAGATCATTAAGTATGTTGTTAAGAACAAACAAGTTGCCCTCTTACAAATTACAGGCATTGAAGCTTCCCCACCTCAGAAGGAATTACAAGGAAGGTGCTAGTTCTATTGCTATGTGTCCTTACAGATATCCTCCCCTGCAAAAAGCACAAGTGGACAAACAAGTAGCAAAGATGTTAGAGGCGGGAATCACCAACACTGCACTAGTCCTTACTCTTCTCCAGCCCTACTTGGGAAGAAAATAGATGGAACATTGCGTATGTGTATCGACTACAGGTCACTCAATCAGCAGACAATAAAAGATAAGTTTCTCATCCCTATCATTGTTGATTTGTTGGATAAATTGCATCATGTTACTGTCTTCTCTAAATTAGATTTGAGATCTGGTTATCACTAAGTCAGAATGGCTGAGTGTGACACATTTAAAACTGCTTTCAGGACTCACAAAGGGCATTATGAATTCATGGTTATGCCTTTTAGTCTCACTAATGTACCTTCTGCATTTTAATCTTTAATGAATTATATTTTTTATCAGTATATAGACGAATTTGTATTGGTTTTTTATATGATATCCTGATTTACACCATAGATATGAATTCTCAATGGTCACACTCATGTATGGTATTTGATATGTTGATTCAAAAGCAGTTGTACATTAACAAGGAGAAATGTTCTTTCGCCCACGACACAAAAGCATATTTAGGGCATGTGATCAGCAATGGTAAGGTTGCTATGGTCCCAGACAAGGTGATGACAATACCTAAGTGGCCAACACCAAGAACAGTGAAGGAATCAACTGAAGCATTAAAAAAGTTGAAGGAAACATTAATGAGTGGTCCAGTTTTGGCCTTACCAAACTTCTCCTTAAGATTCAAGATTGAATGTGATGCTTCGACAAATGGATTGGGAGCAGTTCTAATGCAGAAAGGATATCCCCTTCCCTACTTCAGCAAAACCGTACATGGAAAAAATAGAATGATGTCAATCTATGAAAAGGAATCGTTAGCACTTGTATTGGCGGTACAAAAGTGGCATCAATAATTAGTGGGCCATTCATTTGTAGTTAGGACTGACCATTCTAGCTTGCGGCATCTATGTCAACAAAAGATTTTCACTATACTTCAACAGAGATGGCTGAACAAACTAATGGGATATAACTTTACAGTGGAGTACAAGAGAGGTTCCGAAAATTCAGCCGCAGATGCCTTAGCTCGAATGCCTGGAACACCTACTGCATATGTCATTTCATCACTTGTACCATCATGGTTAGATCCAATCAAGGAGGTTGTACTCACTGATCCAAATCTCCAACAACTAGTTGCCCAATTGCATGAAGGATTGTTGTCTAAGCATTGGTCCTTGCTTGATGTAGTACTTTACTTCAAAAAAAGAATATGCTTGCCACAAGGATCTAATTTGATAGATATTATCACTGTAGAGTTTCACAACAGCACTCATCAAGGCTATAACAAGGTTTTTAAGAGACTTCGTGCAGTTTTCTTTTGGCCCAAAATGAAGGAAAGATTGAGGGATTTAATTCGAGCCTGTGAAGTCTGCCAAATTCATGAAGCATCCAATATTTCACCTGCAGGTCTTCTTTGCCTATTCCCCAAAAAATCTAGTCAGAGATTTCTATGAATTTTGTGGACAAACTCCCCCATCCAATGAAAAAATATCTATATTTGTAGAGGTTGATCGACTTTCTAAGTATGGTCATTTAATCCCACTTAAGCATCCTCATACGGCTATTTCAGTGGCTCACCAATTTTTTAGCAAGTCTTTAAGTTGCATGGAATGTCTGAGAGTATAGTCTCTGATCGTGATGTTATCTTTACAAGTGCTTTTTGGAAGTAGTTGTTTCCCTTGCAGGATCTTCCATCAATTTTAGCTCAACATACCACCCTCAAACTGACGGTCAGACAGAGGTGGTAAATTGAGTATTAAAGATGTATTTGAGGTGCCTTGCAAATGATCGACCATCAGATTGGAGCAAATAGATGGCATGGGCTGAATATTGCTACAATACTAGTTGGCACCGTGCAACTCGGTGTGTTCCCTTCCATGCAGTATATGGGAGACAACCTCCTACTTTGTTGAATTACATCTTTTGTACTGCAAGTAATTTGGAAGTAGATGGAGAGCTGCGCTCAAGAGATTAGATTCTTAAACTGCTTCGTTCAAATCTGGAGTTGTCTCAAAATAGGATGAAGCAAATCTATGATAAGAAACATAGTAAGAAAACATTCGAGCCAGGGAACCTTGTCTATGTTAAACTGCATCCATACAAACAGTTATCTGGCCGACTAGCGAAACATACTAAGCTCTCAGCTCGTTATTTTGGCCCCTATAAGGTGTTGGAGAAGATTGATTCTGTTGGTTACAGAGTTCAATTGCCAAAAGATTGAGGGAAAAATTAGAACGGACTCATATACATGGTTCTACTTTTCCAATAGCAGCAGCATCACTGGCACTAATGTATCATTCTCCTACTTCTGTGCTAGCAACAAAGGAAAAAATGGAAACATCCACAAGTTGGTGACTTGGGCCAATCTACGTCCTACATAGGCAACGTGGATCTCTACTGAGCTATGCAATTCTATTCTTCCTTGAGTGCAAGGAAAATTTTAAAGGGGAGAGAATGTTATATCCTAAAGTAATTTTGTGGTTAGTAGCTACTAGTGAATTAATCAATAATAGTGATCAAATTGCAATTAGATATTGAGTTTGAATTTCAAAGTTGAAGAATGTAGAAAAAAGGAAACTAGTGTACTCTGTGGGTGTGAATAAAATTGCTACTTTCCCAATTCTCTTCGTATTTTTATTCTTGTCTGCTCCTCTCTTATTTCCAACTTGTTCTCTTTTTCGACTCTTCTGAATTCTGATCTCTAACCCTCTAATGTTCATTCTTTTCCTGACTGATCATTCCTCTTCCTGCTGTAATCGCTAGGATTTGTCTTAATTGAGTGCAATCCAACATGAGTTCACCACCCAGAGTCATGAATTAAACCACCATAGGCAAAGGAGTTCTCCTGATTTCAAAGACAGTCTCTACGCTTTGGATAAATGTTAATATCAAGAGCCATTAGGGTTTTTGCTTCGAATGCCAGTAGCTACTTTTAACATTCCATTTTGACTTCAAAATCTCGTGGGCCCTGATCTTAGCGCATCTGAACTCCTTGATTTGTGCTATGTATTTGGTTTTAAGAGGTTTTCAACTTGATGATGTTGACTAATTTGCAAAATGGTCATGTGGTTGATTATATTTGTGGTGCAAAGTATGATAAAGCTCAAAAAATGTTGAAAGTCAATGAATTTGTATAATTGACCAAATTTTAAAGATGCTTTAAAAACATGCGTTTCTCTATGTGTTACATATATTAAGTCATTTATATAGAAGGCCAAATATAATGGTCTCAAGATATCACACGTAGAACTAAAGATCATTTATTCTTTAAATGTCCTTATAGTAAACAAGTTTAGAAGTTAGTCTTTCAAAAATATTACATATTCCACTAAGTTAATTTCTTCGACAAAGAAATAAATTAACTTTTTACTTTTTGCTTACAAAACAAGTATGCAATTCTTATATTGAACCCCTTCTTTACTGTTTACATCTCTTCTACGTTGATTAATATAAAAAATATTTGAAGATCTCTAAATGCACAATTGTTGGTTTAATATATTTATTATTTTTCAAGTATAACTTGTTTTGAAAATTCTAAACTGGAAATATAGAATTATTAATCATTGTGATTTTTTTATAAACTTTTTGATGTAACTCTATAAGGGTTTTTTAAAGTCATTTTTTCTTTGTACTTTTTTGTCCTTTTTGGGTTTTTTAAAATAAATTTTATTTTATTAAAACAAAAGTATTTTTGTAATTCTCCTAATTGGAATTGTGCCCTCTGGGTATATTTTTACTCCAAAGTGTCCATGGCCGGAAGCTCTCAAGCGAGAGAGACCTGACATAAGGTCATTAGAGGGAGACTATGGCAGGTGATTTCTGTAGCATAGACACCAATGGGAGGAAAAGAGCCTCGTCTTGGTAATTTTATAATAAGAAACTCTGTTTTGAAAATTATTGCAAATTTTCTCAAAATGTAGAAGAAATCTGGTTAGTGGCCATGGGCCGCATTGAAATTTCCTCCCACTTGAGCCATTAGAGGGGCACTGTTCTTTTTATTTTTATTTTTAATTTTATGATTTGTGAAAAACCAAGCCTTAACAATTTGTTAAAATTGAATAACTTTTTTGGAAACGTATCATAATGTAATTTCAAGTATGACTTAGTACTAGTTACTAATGATGGTTATGTTATGGATGAAAATTGACATTCTTTATTTGAATAAATTCCTCTTTTTATTTCTAATAACCCTTATAGTATTCAAACCTTAAAAAATGGCATCAAATTGTAAAAAAATACAAACCTATGGCTTGACTTTGCCACCTGTATTAAGTATTAAAATAAACATTTGGCAACAAATATAAGAACCAAAGTTTTCAATACCATATTAGTTACAATACAGTACCTGCTACCAAGTTTTTAACCGGAATGGAATATATTTAGTTCAATCGGTTTTTAACCAAATTTTAAACTATGAATAAAATCTTTTTTAGACATTGAAATTGTTTTTCATAATCAATATTTATTTAAATACCAGTTAAAATAAATATTGCTGTTTTAAACAAAAAAGTTAGGATTTTGAAAATATTCCGAATTAAAAAACGAATAGGACCTAAAATGATATAAAGCCTTAACCGGGTTTGAAGAGAAATGTTCGAGGTATATATGGGATGGACTGGCCGGACATGTACTTAATAATACGCTAAGAACTTTGGATTTCTTCACTGATAAATTACAACACCATATCATAATCAAGGACGCGAAGAATTGGACTAGGAAACGGAAATTAGCAAGACTTTGGCCTAGCAGCAACCCACTTGTACTTGCCGTGGTGATGTCTGCAACGAAACGAACCCGGATGCATGGTCGGCGAGCACACGCAGTGCCTCGTCGCCTTTGTTGCTGCTGCTAGCTCCGGCGAAGGCATTACGGTACGTCCTTCTACATGTTGAGTAAGAGCCAAGGGAATGTGGCAAACCTTTAGAGCAAGCACGGGCAACCCAGGATGGCACATATTGTTGTGCTAAAGTCTGCTAAATATGGAATTGTTGGAAGATTGAAATGAGGGGTGTGATCAATAAATTGAAGGGGGAGATGAGATGAGAAATGATGGATTGCGTTTGTTGGGTGAGGATAACAATGTTTTTGTTGGGCGAAGATAACATGTTCTGGGGTCTGCTTTTCGTGATTCTCGGAAAGAGGAATCGCTTTTGCGTTATGCATTGGAGATGAGGTTGTTGCCCGTGCACTCCATGCGATGGTGGGAAATATTTGGGGCTGTTCATGGGCCGGTCCCAAGTCGAGTTTTCCGAAACTCGTGACCGGCTCCATTATGATTTTAATCGATTCGAATTTTAATTGGTTCGAGTTGGGTTTTTATAATTTCGAGTTTCGAGTCAACTTCTTTTAAAAACAAAATATTGAGCTCGACTTAAGCTCGTATAAAAAGAAAAGTCGAGCTCGATTAGGGTATAGAAATGGGGAAGGAGCGGCTATGGCGGTTGTTGACCAGCGGCGACTGGCAGCAGGCATGGGCGGCGACTGAGCAGGCGGCGCGACGGCGATGGGCGACTGGCGGCGATGGCCGATGGCAAGCGACGGCAGCGACCAGCGATGATAGGGGAGACTTTTTTTATCGTTAATCGTTTTTCGTAAAAATGAGATTTTTTTTGTTTTCATTTTTTATCATAATAATGAGAAATGACTTCTTTTTTATCCTATAGATTTTATTATTTTTGTGATGCCACCGGTAGAGGGAAAGATTTTTTGAAGGTGGAAGAAGTCGCCACTGGTGGAGGAGATGCTGACCAAGACACCACCTGATTACGTGGAAGAGGTTGTCTTCTCCCTTTTCATCATCTCTTTTCTTTTTAATTAAGGAAATACTATTTAGATATCTTTTTTGATTAAATGTAACATATACATACATTATTGTCAATGGACAATGACAATGTTAGGGTTTTTTTTAAAAAAAGGGTTACAAAAATAGGTTTTTCTTTATTACAGCTTTGTTATCAGCGTTTAAAGCTGTTAAATATGTATATTGGGAATAATTTAAGGCATGTCAATTGAATTGAGATTGTTTGTCATTAAATATGGAGTATATGAAACGTCTTGGTCTCCATTTATTTGATTTACCGAGTCGAGTCGAGCCTATTCGAGTTACGAGTCAATCGAGTTACAAGTAGAGTCTGAATCGAGTCGAGTTGATTCGAGTTTAATAGAATTCGTGATCGACTCATTTGTTACTGAGTCAAGTTGAATTATAAGTACCGAGTTATCTAGTCGAGTTATAAATATAATGAGTTTGGGTCAGGTCGACTTGACTCATTAAAACTCGCGAGTCAACTCGACTCGTGAACAACCCTAGAAATATTGACACAACACTTTCCACTTAGACGTGACCCTTGATGTTGACATGGCCCTTTAATTTTTCTCACATTTTGTTGTTCAACTAATCACTGACCCTTGAAATTAGTCGTTTAAATTTTGGGTAATTCTTTTAAACAATTAAACAGAGAAATTTATCGTAATTAAATTGTACAATGATGTTCTACTTACCATTTGGTGGATTCAATAGTTGATGTATACTTTGTTTACGATTAAATGATATTTTCTCGAATAACTTACCAATCCTTGCTCGCCTGTGTTTCCGTTAGGATAGGATTATTTTAAGTTGGTAGATAACCTTAATCGACCCAACTTTTTTCCTTAATGCACCACAGAAAATTTAAGTTTTCTCTAGTATGGTTCAATAAACTCAATAACTGTAAAGTTGTGGGAAAAAATGGGATGGAAGAAAAGGGGCAACGAAAAGTGGGTAGCAAAAGTTTCTACTTTTTAGGGTAAAAAAGTATAAAAATTAATACATATTTATCTATAAACATAGAGATGATATTATATAAATTTTAAAGATTTGAAGCATTACGAAGATGAACTTTTGTCCATTGTTTTTTTAGGAGTGTAGAAAAGTCTTTTTGTACTGAGGGCTTACCAAACTGAAGGCGCTACTCTTTAAATTCCAATAGATGAAATCATAGAATAGTGCAGGAAAAACATAGTTGTAAAACTCGGGTTTTTTGTTAGATAGTTTTAGTTTTAGTTTGGTCTTGACCAGGATCAAGTTATTTCCTAACTCTTTTTATTAATTGTGAATATATAGTGTCGGTATGTGTGAGCCACGACCTTAGTCTCTCTTGGTAGTCAACACCGTGCTGGTTGGACACTACTATTTTGACACTTATTTTCGAATCTTTTTAGTTGAGTCTATATAATTTTAGGACTATGTTTCTTGCAAGTCTAGATTGCTTGCTATATGTTTAAAACCCTTTTTGGACCGTCCTATCCCCTATGGGACCTGCAGCATGGTTCTCAAGGTTGTGCCAACCACCTTAGGGTAAAAACTTAAGTTTAGGATTTTGGGCCAACCTATATTTGATTAGGTATGACACCCATACCTCTTTAGGTATAACACCATACATATGACATCATAAGCCATGCCTTAGTGATTGGAAGTTTTTCATTTTTCTTTAAACCCCCTTCTCCATCTCCTTTTTACTCCTTTCCGCATCTCCCCCAGCCCAACTCTCTCCCTCTCCTTGGTCACTCCTCTTCCTTCTTTAGCCTCTTCTAGCTCCCTTTAAGCTCTCCAAGCCTAGTCAAGGCCTAGGGTTAGCGGACTTGGGGTGGGAAGCCCCAAGAGACGTCCCTTTAGTTCTTTGGAGGTAAGCCTACTTCCTCTCCTTGCTTGTTTTGCGTGTTTGGTGCTAGATCCGTTCTAGGTTGCTGCATGTTTTACATTTTTGTATGATTTTTCCCTGTATGTAGTTGTGTCAGGAGTAAATAGGTTTGTCATTTCATATATTTTGAATGTGAAAGTTAATTTTTATATATATTTAAATGCTCAATGGTTACTATTTTGCATTGATCTAGTAGAAAATTCATAAGTCATGTTCTAGAAGGCTATTTTGGTTGTTATTTACTTTCTTGTCTTCATGACGTCGAGATATACAACTTTGGTGTTCGTGTCTTCCTCTAATATGGCTTTTATAACATAGTAGAGGTGCCAAAGGTGGCAAAATGTTGAAGGTTTCAAGGACCCTATGACTTGGCCGCATGTTTCCCAATTTTTACGCCTTGATGTAAGTTTCTGATGATTTCCACCTTAATTATGCTTATTGATGTGCATGGGGGCTTGTTTATCTAAAATTTTCACACTGAGATAACTACTTGAGGTATGAATCAAATCCCTTAGTTTTTGTACATATTTTGTGATGTATGTATGCCTTGCCATACTCTGAGTTTGTGCTCCATTGTGAGCTAACTAAAAGTAATTTAATAAAATCTATAAAAATTATAGTTGGTATCTAACTAATTGTCTACTAGAAACCTGTAAATTTTGGTTTAATTTAAAAATAATTAAGTAGTTAGTTTGATCGGTTTTCCAGGTATGCGCATGAATGCATGTTGAAATCCTAGTTCACTAGCCTTATATGTAAAATATAAAAACCTAGACAAACAGTGATGAAATTGCATGATATTTCACCCACACTTTAGGTTGTATCCTTATATCACCATATTGAAATTTTGGCATATTTATCTTGGTATATCTTGTGTTAGAATTTTCCCAAGCCCTATAGGTCTACCAAGTTCTAGAAATGACTTAGCCAATACCTCTCATTTTTGAGTCTACTTAGGCCCAAATACTTCGAGTTTGGACCTCAAATCTGATTGGATTCAAGCTCACTATGTTGGCTAGCATTACCCACTTAGCTAGACCCATTTGAACTCTCCAAGTCACATGAATGACATTTAGTAAAATTGGTGCACGCCCTAGGAACATTGTTCTCAGCCTCTTAGCCCTATATTAATGGGCCTGAATTTGGTAATTTTTACAACAACCCCTTAGAGTGTTAGGGCCCACTAGTCCAAATGTGAGCCTATTTGGACTCTTTTTGTACAGTCTAAAAAATCATTTGGTTAAGTCTGTTTGGCGAAACCCCATGTAAGAGACTTTTCACTAAGGGTACTTGCAACGCCAAATCCTAACTAAGGTTACCTATTGAAGTTTAACACTCTTACTAAGTAAGATAATTAAGGTAAGTAAATTTTTTTGAGTCATGCATGTGTGGAGGCATTGCCTCATTTTACGTACCAATGCGATCCGATCATGATTTAGGTTCCATCTCTTTGCTAGGGTACGTGGAGTGAGCTCGCCAAATAAGGACGAGGAGTTCGGCTCATTTAGGTTGGTAGATCTAATGGCTTCTAAATAACGACTTCAATGGATTAGGTAAAACAACTTAATGGTGGGGAGCAAGTAATGTAGACTTTAATGTCTAGTCGAAAGCATATGCAGGGGATTGCAAAGGGTGCAGACTCGCCGTGTAAAGGTTTGACAATACTAGGATATGTCCAAAGTGGTTCATCCTAAGATGTTGAAGGAGTAGTTTGATCCCATTTTGCAAGCGTGCATGGGCTTTGTCCAAGTCCCTTCAAAGTGCAGTTCTTTACTTAGAATTGTCTTCAATTTTACTCATGTTTCCCATATTCTATAATATTTCAAAAATTTTCAATTTTTTACTAAAAATTTTGAGGAAAATGGTGCTCATGTGCATGAAAATGATATACAAAAATTATTAAAATGCTATCTAAATCTATGAAGTATCAGGAAGAGAAGAAGAGGAGGGGGAGGAAGGGCAAGGAGGGTCTGGATAGTGAGATGATGGCCAAACAAGGTGTCAAGGAGTGGCAAGAGGTGGCCTAAGGTGAGAAAAACTCCCAAAAAGACAGGTGGGTGAGGGTTTTAACAACCCCCACCCGAGCGCCAATGCAAGGGCACCTGGGGCGGAGCCCCATGTGCGCCAATGCAATAGTGCCCTTGGGGCACCCTTGAGCTATGTACAGTGCCGCAACAAGGGGGAAAATGCCAAAAAATGAGAAGGGAAAAAGGAAGGGGAAAGGAAAGAGAAGACTCGGGATGACTTCTAAAGGTCGAATAGGACTAAGAGGTATGCCTGAATACATATGATAGACTTTAAATCAAAAGCGACATCAATGCGCGGCCCACACAAAACAAACGCGAACATGAAGGGCCATAATCTACACAACACAACGAAGCGAAACACTAACCATTGGCTTGGCAATTAGTGCTGAGGGAAAAACTCAACTGCGAATGTGTCTAATGCCCAAACCTACAAGAATACAAAAGGATCCTCCTAGCATCAGATCAATAGAACTGAACCGATTGCATGTTACTGTGATCTAGCCAACAACAAACCACACATAAAGCACTATGCTTACGAGACGGGTTTTTAACAATTGCTGTGGGGTCAACCATGGTTACCACCATAGCGAAAAGTTCTTAATCCACAAAAGAATGGTTAGGAGTAGAATTCAGCTCCATAGGTGGTGCACCGTGATGTCTATCAAGATGGGGTTTGGTTGTTTGGGTAAGTTGGCCGGGGGAGGGGTGGGGCTGGCCAGGAAATGGTGTATGGACTATGGGTTGGCTAGATCAATAGGGCTTGGGTGGTGGAAAATATAGGTGGAGCACAATGGAGACCATCAAATTGAAATGGCGCAAGGGGATGTGGTGCACAAAAATTGGCAGACACAACCAAAGGTGCACCAATAATTGTGGGGGATAAGGATGGGACATTATGAAAAGAAGGTGGTAGTGGTGTACCATGAGGGAAAGTGGGTGGTAGTGCAAGGAAGAAAGGGATGGGTGTGTGGAAAATAGGAGGTGGGGCATGGGAAAGGGTGGTGGTGGAAAACCATGTGGTAGATGGGGTGGGCGGAGGCTCAGGAGGTGGGAGTCGCTGGAGGACAAAATAGGCCATAG
>JAURVB010001303.1:0-10371 GCA_033002965.1 Piper betle | reverse complement strand
AAATCTGTACTTCATTCAGTACATGTACTGGAACTTTTGTTGAGTTGAATAATTTAAAATAATTGTATTAGTAATATCTTTGATTTAGGATAATACAAATTATTTTAAATAATTTAATTGAATGACTTAATTAATTAAAGATTTAAAAATATAAACTAAATTATCAAGATTGTGGTTAAGTAATTATCATCTCAAAGGAAAATATACTAATAATAGTAATTAAATATTTGTTTATAAGTTAATAATTATTTTATTATTTGGTAAGTGTTAATTATGATTTAGATAATTAATTTAAAATATAAAGTAGGACTTAAATTATTATATCATATGAATAAATTAGTTATTCATATATATTATAATATATATAGTTATATATATATATATATAATATATATATATATATATTAGTTATTTAGTTGCATGCATTTCTACTCGAATAAAATTATACTTATGTATAATTTTATGTTCCCGTTCAGATTAGGATCGTTGGTCGGGGTTGCAGCTTCACTTACGAACTATCCAGGTTCGTATAATTATTTGAAATATTGTATTTTCCCTTTTTGGTAGCACCTGTCGGCCTGAGCTAAGATTTGGCCACCATGCACCGAGTGCACAGGGTTAAGGAATTTATTCAGTCCGACATGAGGCCGCCCCCATGCTGAAAGGGGTGACAGGGTGCAATGGTGCAAGACGGCTCATTATGTACTTATGATACCGAGAGGGTGAGTCAATGGCAAATATCGATAACTACAAGCTGTGGGCCACGTAGCGTGTGTGCGCATGCATGGGATGGTAGCTAGATGGGGTGGCCACCCCTCCCAGCATATAACGAGCTCAGCATAGGCTAATAACAACTAAAAGACTCTTGAAATGAAAATAGGGATTTTATTGACTAGTTTAATTTAATTATGCAGTTTAGTGGTTTTATCACTAACGCGGAATTGCCTCCGCAGGTGAGTAGCTTTGGACTGAGGACTAAAAGTGTGTTGGTGAATCTTTTACGAACCCAGGTTTGGTGAATTGTATTAAATTGGACTTCCTTTTTATTTTTGTTGTATTATAATTGCGGCTATGGGAAACGGTTCGAGACTGTGGGACAGTTATTTTATATATTGTCATATGCTATCAGAACATGTTTTATTTTTTATTACTTATAAATTTCTAAACCTATTTGCAGTATTATGAATCATGTTCTCAAATATTATTGTTACATGATTTATATTTTTTAGTAACACCCACTCCGGTTCGGGCGGGTCGTTACATAGAGCATCACGGTCGGTGGTTGTGCTACTCGGTCGGAGGTTGTGCTACTCAAATGGTGGTTGTGCAACTCGAATGGCGGTTGTGCTACTCAGACGATGGTTGTGCTGCTCGGATGGCGGTTGTGCTACTCGGACGGTGGTTGTGCAACTCGGACAACGTTTGTTCTACTCAGACGGCAGTTGTGCTATCCAAGTGCTGCAGATCTGAAAAAAAAATATTGGACGCGGACGGTGTCCGGGAAGGACCGAACATGCTATATTCTCTACCCGGTTAATTATTATATTTTGTTATTTACACGGTTAAATGAAATATGGGTTAGCAGTGTTTTTCACGTACCCTAGTTGTCATTTTCATTTTTATAAATTTTGAAAGAGGACGTCAAGTTTGGTGTAAGAGTCTTCCTCACCTTAGCCACTTAGTTCTCCTCTTCCTTGCCGGTGCTTCTTCCTTGCTTGGGTATCCTTCTTATCTTCCTCTTCTTAATTTTCTTGCCTGCATATTCTTTTTATTTGATAATAAGCTTGTTAATCATGTAACTAAATTCTGAAATCAACAAGAAAGAAAAGTACTAACCTGAAAACTGGAATCCCGACCATGGCCAAGTAGTCTGAAACTTTGGCAAGATGGGTGACCGTAAGAACAATTGCGAGGCAGTCCCTCACACCCCGACAACATCTCTTGCTGCTGGATCGAAGGGAGGGCTCGCCGTGTCCCTGGTTTCCAAGTGGTGGCAGAATTACAGCTGTTGTGGGCGAAGTTGCAAGGGATGACGATGGTGATGGCAGTTCCTCTAAAATTGATGCTATAATGGAAGATTCAGAGGGGTAGACACCGGTTGTGCTTCGTCGACAGCATCATGGGTTCCATCACAGCAGTTCAGGCTACCAGAATAGTCCACAACGGATGACCTTCTCGCCGGAATTCATGGTGGCGAAGTGCAGAAGTGGGGAGAACAACCATACTCCATGCAAAGTGATATACATACGTTTGAGTCACCCAATATCCTATATAGAGTTTCATTACCCCATTGTGACTCAGACGAAGATCCTCACATTGCCACATAAAAAGTGATATACATACTTAATAGAATTTTCTCAGCTTAGTATTCTCTCCCCGCACACTTGATGTCAAACCACATGAGGATGAGACATCTAGTTCAAGCCCTAGAGGAGTGAGACCAGTTTTCCACGAGAGATCCAGTCTCCTTCTAGGTGATCAGAGATATGAGAAAGAGTTGGGCCTTCACCTGAATATTTTTACACTTACCCTTCTAGATATATTAGTCCTACTATCTATTTTTCAGATGGTTAAGATGAGTAGACATTGACCAGTGAATGTGCCACTGACCAGATGCAAACTCCACAGTTCCGTGTAGAGTATTGTTTCATACTCCTTGAGACATGCTGTATACGTACAAGTGTTCCCGCCGTTATTCCATCACAGAGAGCCCCCTTTCAATAGCAGTTAGTAGTTACGTAGATAGTTTCCAGAGTCATAACAAGTAGTAGAGTCATATCTGCTGTCCTTGTTCTATTATGGAATAGAGTGAGATACTTGACTCGGGACCGAGTTGGCCAGAACCTAGTGAATGGTCTAGTTCGTCTTACAGGGATACCTAAGTGTTTGACCAAGACTGGAGATGGTGAACCATACAACCGATTAGTATATCCTTTACTTGGTCCAAGAGTCCACCATATGCTAGCAGAACTCTCAAGACACCCTAGTATAGCCGTAGGACCTAGAGCAAAGTGCCCTAAGGGTACACGTAGTTGACCTATCACATTGATGAGGATCAAGGAGAAATGGGAAGATTTTTAGCCTCATTCTTTGCACCAAGATAGATTTTCCTGATGTACCTCAGACTAGTTCCCTGCAGTACTCTAGAGTACCTGCTTGACCAACCAGTAGACCATTAGGGGTGAACCTAGGTTTTTCTCCGCCGTTGTCATTGTATTTCAGCCCCCATAGTTGCAGCGACCCTATGAGCCAGTCTAGCGAGATGACTTGAGCATGCATAGTTAGTCGAACGAGATGATTCCAGCATGCATGGTAAGCCCAGCGAGATAATTTTAGCATGTATAATCAATCCTGTCAGATGATTCCAACGTATATGCAGCTAGAGATCTTTGTCAATGATCAGACTTCTAGCTTCATGCTAGTCCGTTTGGGCCATGTGCAGCTAGCTTTTCAGGGAGAGCTACCAGTTTGCCAATGAGAAGACATCTTCAGGTGAGTCCTCTAATCACAATTGATGTGATAAATTCCAGAACCAGTCTTGAATCAGTTCGAGCAAGCTCGAGTAAGACCAGTTTTCAGAGTAAGAGTATGGGGCCCAAATGGCCATATGAGCATGTTATAGTAGCTGAGTGTGGCCAACATGCATATGATAGATACAGCAGAACACGAGTATGATTATTAGTGTATACACGAGGTATACAAATGATTTTTATGAGTTAGCCAGGGTTTTAGGCCTAGATCTAGACCGTTGCAGCATTTAGTATCCGTTTGGGATTTTCAGGGTATCTCATTTACATGCATCTTAGGGATTTTGAATCACTGGATTGTACCCCTATGGGCCCAACTTGATTGAGTCGTAGATTTTTACCCGATTGAGTTCAGGGTTTCGAGGCCCATTTAGCCTTCTTGCCTCGATTCCATACCTATAGAGTCACTTTTAGGACTCGAGTCAGTTTTGACTTTGGATGGTCTTGATCCGAGCTTTCCATCCATATGTATATTGTATATACCTATAGGTGGGCCCCACTAGGCCCACGAGTTGTTGGATGTTCCAATCATGTCATGTGGCATGATCTGAGTCAGTCCACTCAGCCTTAGCTTCACCAATTTATTGTTATGAGATTTTCTCACGATTTCAGAGTTTACACCCTTAGCGCCGCCGCCACTTTAGCTCGCTGCCGGCGAGTCTCCGCCTCACCTCTGGCCACCGGACCGGCATCCCCATGACCACCTCGCAGCCGGCTTTCCATCTGTAACATCTCACAACCACTGGCGCCACCGTAGTTGCCACTGGCAAGGGTTTTTGAAGCTAGTTTCCACCACCACCGCTTCCCTTTCGGGCTATTTTCTATTGCCGGCGAGCCATGTCCGGCCTATCCGACCACCCACACAGCTTCATCTTACCGAGATATCCATTTTGATACAACCCATGACCACTGCTGCTGCCGCCACACCTGTGGTGATTACGCCCTTTCTCAACCGTTTTCTGGCCAAGCAATGGCCGGACTCCACCGATCGTCACCACAAGCACCTCAGGCTTGACACCCTCTATCAAACCCGACTGGTGGTGACCCCAGCCATGTTGCAGTCAGCATTTTCTGGCGACAAGCAACGGCTGCCCCTTTGAGCCCGTGTGCCCGCATCACGTCTGCCTAGTCATGCTCGAGTCTACCAGTCCAAGCCCGTAATGGTATCCATTAGTCCAAACTAACCCAACCGACCCCGCCCAACATTTTATTTAACCCAGACAAAGTTAACTCGGCCCAACTCAATTCTGTTCAGCTCAATTGACCCAGTTCAATAATTTTATAGTAGTTTTTGACTGTTCTTGCACTGTTTTCAATAATTCGAGAGCTCTTATATTAGTTTAGATGCATGTTCACATGATTTAGCACGTTTAGATGCTATGATTTTTTTTATTATATATATATATATATTTGTTTATTTATTATCATTAATTTCTTATTATTTGTGTGTATATTGATTATCATGCATGTTCATATAATTACTTAATTATTATTAATGATATATTTAATTATTAATATTAGTCTTATATATGCTTACTAAATTGTGGGTGTGTTTATATATATTCATGATTAGTGAGTATTAACTTTTTGTTTATTAATTATTTATTGAATTATTATATATTTATTCATTTATTTATTTATATGTTTACTAACACAAGTATATATTGATATTTACTCATATTTACATTTTTATTTAGTATAATTATATTATTATTTTATAATTAGAATATTTTTTATGTTCATGTATTTATTATTTATCTAATTATCTATGAATGTATTCCTTGTTTATTTATTTATTTATTATTATTATGTCTCAATTTACATGCCACGCATTTATTTATAAGTTACTTAGCATTGTTTTCTTTATTAGGATATATTGATGATATAAGCACACACAACGAGCATGCATCATATAGAAACATTAGTATTTTATTTCGGAGTGGGTTTCGATGTAGGTTATAGAGTTTGAGCTTGCCGTAGATGTGTCGATCTGCTTTGACTTTGGACCACATGTTTGTAGGCCTCTCCCTTTGCTTGATCTTTGCTTAACTCCTTACATGTCGAATTTAATCATGTTTTAGACGTAGGATGATATCGGTGGCGTTTTATCGGATCCATCAGATGTCAAGCCATTTATTCGTGTTTTCTACACATGTTTAATAAAACTACACGGATGAGGCCCCTTCTTGGTTTACAAACTAAAGATCAAGAAATATATGATACAAGCCTCTTCCCCAAACTTATTATATAAGTATGCACATTTTTACGGATATCAGGAATAAGAGAGTGAGCGGTATGGAGATATTTATAGATAGCATTAGTACTCCTTCAAACCCTGATGTAGTGTGGAGTATGAGTGTACTCCATAACGCGAAACTTAATGCGAAACTTATGAAACTTAACCATTAATTTTTCCACTCAAGTACCGTGACAAGTATAATATAGAGGATGTGAGGGCGAAAGTGTTATATGTATGAATATGAATATTACCTGTGCATGTGTGCCAACCTTATTTAAGTAAATTTGTTTATTGCCAAGTGTGAGGCAATTTTGATGTTTCTTAAGTCTTCTTGGATAATGAAATACCTATTTCCCAGTTTGTACTAGTTATTTTCGAACTGGTAACACTCGTTACTGACGTTTTTCATATAATATATGTAGGTCTTGCAAATCCTGAGTCGACTTTGGTGGGAAGATAGATAAACACTACAAACATTTGAACTCATTGTAATTATTTACTTTCTTACTTTTACTTATATTCGATGTGTTTGACGCATATTTAACAATGTTTTCCATTCTCAAGACACCCAGAAGGTTGTTTCGATATATTTTATCGATCTAGTCTTATCAACCAACAACTTAAAACATGAGCTCGACTCGATGGTAACATTTTTTATTCGGTTTTTAGGTGAACCAAAATCGGGGTGTTACAATTATATTTACCAATTTTTGAGATAATAGCTTACTCCACATTTGATTTAGCTGCATTTTGTATGTTTCGAGTATATTTACTTACTTTTGATGGACATTTACGCATTCATTCTACAATTTTGAATGGAACTAAAAATCGTTCACTCTATTCAATAACTATATGAGGGTGTGAAAAATCAAACATGAATAATCCAAATTGTTTTTTATCAGAAATCAACCAAAAATCAAAGGTTTTTTTCCAAAACAAGCATATAAAATTTGTAATTATGTGAGAAACATAATGTTCTCTTTTAGTATTTATTTTGGTAATGAAATTGTTTTTCCATATCCACATGAATCAGACAGTACCATATTATTATTAATATATGTGTTGGGTGTAACGACCCGGCCCAAAGTGCAACGTAATAGACCTAAGTCTATTTCTTCAAAAATGGTTAACCAAGTTCAAGATCTATAGTCCATTCCCACTTATAAACAGGATCTTTGCCCGGTAGGTATTACATGTGGAACTAAGTTGAGGGATCTCACCATCAACCCACCTTAGGAAATTTTGTCCCTGAAATTCCTACACATAGCCTTCGTTGCTAGCCTCAGCACACGACCTTCTATGGCCTGTGACCGGCAGACTTAGCCAACGTTCGTAGTCTAGCCCACCATCTAACACAGAACTAGGTTGCTCTGATACCATTTGTAACGACCGGGCCCAAAGTGCAACGTAATAGGCCTAAGTCATTTCTTTAAAAGTGGTTAACCAAGTTAAAGATCTATAGTCTATTCCCACTTATAAACAAGATCTTTGCCCGGTAGGTATTAGATGATGGGACTAAGTTGAGGGATCTCATAATCCACCCACCTTAGGAAATTTTGTCCCCGAAATTCCTACACATAGCCTCCGTTGCTAGCCTCAGCACATGTCCTTCTCTGGCCCGTGACCAGCGTAGCCTTAGCCAACGTCCGTAGTCCAGGCCACCATCTAACACAAAACCAGGTTGCTCTAATACCATTTGTAACGACCCAGCCCAAAGTGCAATGTAATGGGCCTAAGTCATTTCTTTAAAAGTGGTTAACCAAGTTAAAGATCTATAGTCCATTCCCACTTATAAATAGGATCTTTGCCCGGTAGGTATTAGATGTAGGACTAAGTTGAGGGATATCACAATCCACCCACCTTAGGAAATTTTGTCCCCGAAATTCCTACACACAGCCTCCGTTGCTAGCCTCAGCCCACGTCCTTCTCTAGCCCATGACCGGCAGCCTTAGCTAACATCCGTAGTCTAGCCCACCATCTAACATAGAACCAGGTTGCTCTGATACCGTTTGTAATGACCCAGCCCAAAGTGCAACATAATGGGCCAAGTCATTTCTTTAAAAGTGGTTAACTAAGTTAAAGATCTATAGTCCATTCCCACTTATAAACATGATCTTTGCTCGGTAGGTATTAGATGTGGGACTAAGTTGAGGGATCTCACATTGGGTTTGTTTACTTTGTTGGTTGGATTCATATGAATTCCTTTGGATTAAGGAATCATTGATTTTCATATATTATCAAAATTGGTTAACTTTGTCAATAAACCTTTTGCATCAAAATTCACATTATTAAGTGGATTTGTATGAGTTTGTGATAAATGCCATTTTGTCAATTAGTATAACATTGTTTTGAATATTCATAGCATCTATTTTATATGGGTTTGTTTTTTCATCTTTTCAAAGTTTGGACTTAATTAATTCATTTGAAACAAATGGCCAAAATAGAAAATTTTTTGGACCGAATTCTAAATGTAATTTACAATTGGTCGTGTAATCATGGCTAGACAAGTTTTTCACACTTAATTTAATTAGAAATACAAGGAGTTGTCTGAATTGACCCATTTTTGGTAAACTGACTAATTGATGGTACTACCAACGGGTTGGTATTGTGATTTATTTTATGGGAGAGGGAATACAATAAGTAGGAGGGGGGCAAATTTCTTTTTACTTGTTTGTGTGTTTATCTTATGTGTTGGTTTTTTTTTAGCAATTTACTACTTTTTGTTTTATAAATCAACCTTTGTAATTAGTTTACGATATGGTCTCTTGAAAAATGAGTCATTCCATTTCGGCAAGAATTTTTGTTCATTCACATCATGGCACAATGAGATCCGTTTTTCAAGTACATCTATTGAAATAAACCCCTTCTCTCTATAGCTTCTAGTCAATTTATTAACTCATTACTCAAGTTTTTTGTATTTGTACAAACCCAATTATATTATACAAGTCCTCTGAGGATCCTTTTTTTGTTGTATATAAAGACATCTTTTTTTGTATTATTTCCTAATTAGCTTATAAACGGCGTGGATATGTAAAATATGTAAAACCCGTGATTCGAGTCAGGGTTTTACGTTACCGAACCAGTCGGTTCGATCGTTGGTTCGAGTCGAGTCGGTTTCATGAATCGCGTGCTGAGTCGAGACCAGCCGTGAGTTATGAGCGATGAGAGTCAGGTGTACCTGAATATATGATGATAACGTCGAGAAGATGGTGAGATACGAGTTATCTGAATATATGAAAGTATGCAGTATTTTTTTCTTTTTATATGTTTGATCGTAGAAATAATTTTAGGGCCGAATGACGAATTAGGACGCGTTGGATTATATTCGGGTGGGTTATTAGTTATAGAGCATGTCATTTGGATGTTGTTGTGTTTGTTTTATTTTATGTGATTTTTCCATATTTTTCTAGATTTTTTTTAGAATTTATTACGAACTAGTTATTATTTTGACTCGAGTCGGAATCGAGTCAATACTAAATTACGAGTTTGCCACTAGTCATGTTTTTCTTCTTCCCCGACCATTCTCACCCAAACCCTCGCCGCCGCCACTGTGGTGTGCTGCCGCCGCCGCCGCCGACGCCGTGCTGCCGCCGATCGACGCCGCCCTGCCCCGCCTTGCCGTCGCCGTGCCGCCCCGACCAACCCCGGCCACCGTCGCGCCGCCACGACGCCGGAATCGCCCCGCGAACCGCGACGCGCCGCCCACTGATTCCGCCGCCGTCCGGGCCGCGCCGCCGCCGCTGTGACCCCGACGACCACCCCCTCGACGTCGCCGACGTTTCCCCCATCGTCCCGACCACCGTCGAGGCCGGCCGGAGCCTCGATCGGAGAACGCCGCCGCCGCCACCCACTTTCGACGCCGCCGCCGACGGCCATCGCCGCCTCGGTTACTTTGTTTGACACCACCATCGGACCAAGCTCGTCGAGCTGGTGCCGATAGACCCCTTGATTGCCCCGTCCCAAATCATCGCCGGAAAACCGTCGGAATCCGCCGGAAAACCGCCGACACTCGCCGGAAAACCGCCGGAACCGCCGGAAATTGGATTTGTGGGAAATTCGCCGGATCATCCGCCGAACGCACCCGGTCCAATCTGATCGGACTTCGGACGCCGCTAGGTGCCGAATTCGAGTTTCGAGCCACGAAACGGAAACCCTAGCCGTCGCCGATTTTCGACGACGCGAGGTATAATTTATTTTAATTTAATTATTTGAAAGTTTTGATTATTAGAATTGCATGCTAGGATTGGTGAATTGTGTGTTATAATAATATATATAAATGTAGATTTGATTAAGGATAAAAATATGAAATTTGTTTGATTGTGTGGTGTTAAAAATAGAAGTTATGAAACTAATTAGGGTTATTAAGTAATAATCATGATCTAATCAAACTAGCTTAAGTAGACTCGCTAGAATTGATATAGGTTGATGTGTGTTGATTGACGTGTGATTGTGTTGATTGTGTGTGTATGCTATAGGATATGTGATTCATCATGCGGGCGTTAGTTTTTAGCTTGATTGTGTAGGTACGGTGTAGGAGCTCGCCGCCTAGGCGCGTGGACCCGTTTGGAGCTTCTACCAGGTCCGTTTAGGACTCGTTCTCTGTTT
>JAURVB010001302.1:0-60702 GCA_033002965.1 Piper betle | reverse complement strand
TCAAGATATGAAAATTTCATGCCAAATACACACAATTCACCTCTCAAAACAATGCATAAGCTGCAGGAAAAGTCACTAACCAACATGAGTTGATTATTCACCTGCTTCAGAACTTCTGAGCAAACACCACAAACATAAACTTACATTTCTATTAATAACCACTATCCAATCAACCGCCAAATTAGTCGGACCAACGTCATCAATTTTTGCCTCAAAAAGCACAAATTCCAACCCAAACACTCACAATTTGGCTGCCAACAACACAGATTAAACAATATGTGTTCATTAAACCAAAGACAATCTGAACTCACGCGTATTCCATGCGCAACACCACAATCATATAGTAAAATTTCTAAACTAATAACCTGAACGCAACCAAAATAAAATAAATTTGAGTGCCGCCTAATCAGTCCGACCACCCCAATTCAAACACCCTAAGACTCAAACTATATTCAAAAAAAAAGAAAAAAGAAAAAAGAAAAGAGCAAAGTCAATCAGAACACAATTCGGCACCCTATTCAATTTTGATAAACCAATTTATGTTAATTAAACCAACTAGCCATGTTTATAACCCGCGTTCCACGTGGCCATCAAGAAGACACACCATGAGATCGGCAACAAAACAAACAAAAGGGGGGGGGGGGGAATAAAAGTTCCACCTGCTTCTTCTGGGCAAAAGCCGAGGAGGGTGTTGGCGAAGGCGCCCACGGGGTTGGAAGAGGAGGCGCCGCCGTCGGGGACGGAGCAGCCGGCGGCGCCGGTGACGAAAGGTCCCTCATAGCCATGGCGGAGCTTGTGGGGAAGACGAAGGGCCACCCAACGACCTAAGTCCCACCCTTTTGTCTCTCTGCTTTGGTTAATCATCATAATTATTTATACGTTAAATTTTATTTAATTTCGGCCCATAATAATTATATAGGCTTATTTATATTTTTTTATTTTTATTATTATTTATTATTATAAAAATATTAACATTTAATTCGAACAAAGAATTAGAAATTTTAAAAATATTGATAAAATTTCATGTGTTTATAATCATACTGTTTAAAATAATTTTATTTATTATTTATTATTAAAAAACGTTGGAGCATAATTTTTACCTATTAGAATTCAAATTATTTTAATATTTTATACGCAATTATTATTTTATGAAATTTAAAAACAAATATGCATTATTTTATTTGAAAATAATACAACAATAT
Organism: Piper betle; assembly: GCA_033002965.1. Lineage (NCBI taxonomy): Eukaryota > Viridiplantae > Streptophyta > Magnoliopsida > Piperales > Piperaceae > Piper > Piper betle. The sequence continues at coordinate 59,500 of JAURVB010001302.1, read as the reverse complement.
ATTTTTGTAAATTAATTGTTTAATATTTTTTTATATAACACACACATCGCGTGAGTCGCTAGATAGTATACTATTAAGAATTATGTAAAATAAAGTTTATATTAAATATAGGCTTACGGTTTTTAAAAATAGTTTTTTGTTAAATAAGAAAATAAATTATTAATTCTATTATTCGTCTAATCTTCTACTGTATTTTGGTGGGTCTTATTTCTAATTATAATTCTAATTTTTAGAGATTATAATCAAATGTTAATTGTATTTCAAAGCATCTGTGATCATGTTTAATCGGATATAATATTAATATTAAGAAAGGCATAGCCCATGTTAGATATTGAATTATGATTTGAAAAATAAAAATTTATTAACTGATAATATTTTATTATAATTTCTTGTTGATTTTTTCTTCTATGTATTTTGATTTTTGAATGTCTTTTCATTAATCAGGATTTATTTTTTTACTTCATTGCTATTAATGTCCAATTTATACTTGTTAAATGAGACAAGCTTTACAGGGTGGAAGGGGTTCATTTCATATTTGTTAACTATGTATTAATAATTAATAATATATACAATCAAATTTTAAGAAATATTACTTACTGCTATTTTTATATAAAATTAGTGGACTATCTGTTTAGCATTGATATTATATTTTTTTAAGATACATCAATTATATAAAAACATTAAAATAATTTTAATTTTTGCTAAAATAATTAAAACATCTTGCCTATATAGTTATTAATAAGCAAAAGATTTTTATTTGAGTAAAATTTTAATATTTTAAATATAATATAATATAATTTATCGTATTAAGGTTCTTTGATTTGGGTATACAGTAAGTTTTCCGACCAATAAATAAATAAACCTCTAATTTTTTGTTAAAATCATTGTATATATATATTTTAAAAAAACTGCTTTGAACAAAATTTGATGTTTTTTTTTTGAATGTTGTGAACAAAGCGATTTTGTTCATTATCTTGCTAGATATTTGTAAAATTTAATTTGTATTTATAAAAATTGGTTTTAACAAAATATATATACGTGTTGTGTATATATTATATTAATATTGTGGATGTCAAAATTATGTAATGTAATATTAGTGGATGCATCGTTTGGGTGTATAATATAAACTTTACATCATAAGTTAGCTACAAAACTCCTTATAAATCGTTGACTCAATTATAATGATATTTGTGGATCCCTATATGTTTTTTAAAGATAGTGTTTATGTCATAATATAATTAATTTCTACTCCCATTTTTGGAGCTATTCACTCCTAATGTTATTGCCACTTCAGCTCGCCGCCCGCGACTCTCTGCTCTTCACCTCCGGCCACATCATCGATATGGCCTTGACTATCTTGTGGCTAGTCTACTATTCTGTACCCACCATAGCCATCGGAGCCCCTTTCCCTGCCATTTTCCTGCCAGCCGATGGCCAAACTCTACCAACCGCCACCACTATCGTGATCCCCGTCCTCCCCTCTTGGATCATGGCCGACAGCAGCCTCTGTCGTCGTTGTGGCCGTATTCCTGCGACGGGTGCGGCCGCCCTTGGTCCGGCCTGTTTACTTGCCTCCCATTTTACAGCCTATATTCACGTCTGCCTAGTCTTGCCCGAGTCCGCTAGCCATATCCATGTTCATGTCCATCAGCCCAGCCGACCCAAACCAACAGTTTATTTAACCCAGTTCATGTGGACTCAGCCCAATCAAGTATAGTTCTACTTGGTTTAGTCCGGTTCAGCTTGTTTTTGGCTTTTTTTCGACCGCTTCCAGTAATTCAAAAACCCTTACATTAGTTTATATGTATATTCACATTATTTTGTATAATTTAATGTTATATGTATTTTTATTTATTTATTTATTTATCTATTATTTATTTATTTATTCATTAATATTTATTTATTTTTATTTATATGTGTGTATCATGTATGATGAATGATTACATGATTATTTGTTATTATCATTGTTTTTATTTACTTCATTGTTTTTATTTATATTTGATGTGTTCGATGAATATTTAACAATGTCTTCCATTCTCATGACACCAAGAAGGTTGTTCGATCTATTTTATCGATTGAGTCGTACTGACTAATAACTTTAAACATGATTCGACTCGATCATAATATTTCTGATTTGGTTCTTAAGTGAATCGAAATTGGGGTGTTACAGGAAGATTATGGGTACGGCAATGTAACATATGTTTAGACTTGTGGTTTCAAAAGGTACTTAAGGCGCATGCCTAAAAGTATTTGACTTTTGGACTTAGGGCTAGGAGTGATACAGAGGATGTAAAGGGCTAAAGGAACCAAGAAAAGAAATTAATTTTCCAACGCAAGGGATAATTTTACAGTTTGCCAAGGCATGAAATGAGTAAGAATGACATGAGTCGAGCCGCTGCCGACGACTTCTAATTAACACCCTTATGAGAGATCTGTAAAGAAGTATATAAATGATTTTATTTAATAGGAAGGTTAGCTCTTCTATGCCAATTTAACAATTAGTTATTTCTGGACTAATAACACCGTTATTGATATTTTTCTATTATATATGTAGGATTTGTGATCCTGAATCGGCTTTGGTGGATGACAGATATATGCTATACATACTCGAGCTCAGTGCAATTACTTTCTTTCGTGCTTTTGTTTATATTTGATTTGATGAGTTTTTCATGCATATTAGCAACGTCTTCCATTCTCTTGATGCCAAATGGAGTTATTTCCATTATATTATCGATCAAGTCTTATACACTAGGTGCTTTAGACATAACTCGACTCGATTGTAGCATTTCACAGATTCAGTTTTTAGGTAAACTAAAATCGAGGTGTCACAGTTTTGGTATCAAAGCCATGTCTTGGTCGGTTGAGATGGAAGACTTTTGTTTTGAGCCAAGTGTATGAAACTTTCCTTAGCCAAGCCTATATGTATTTCCTTCGTTTTTTTTTCTTAGGATTTCAGATTATGTGCTCAATTTGAGCAATGTATGTTTTAGTGTTAACGAATTGGAAAAATTATAAGATGGATATGGGATCATGATTTCAGTAGATGCCAGAGATTTGGACGACTTAAAGTATCCACATGTTCAATTAGCTGAGATTGAGTTGGATGGTGACCAGGAGTACCTAGAACTTTGGTGACCCCATTGTAGCGCTTGTCCATGTTTTATATGTCACTAGATCAGTCCTTCTTTGGGACATAGTGTACCCTGTGAGACAAAGTTATAAGAGTTGGCACCAGTAAAGAGCTTGGTATATGGAGATATTCATATAGTTACGTGACCCATGACCATCGATCATTGAGTGCCTTAAATATATCCATTAGGCATAGTCTGAGGTCTACTTTAGAGAACTTGAACCTTACGACAGATCCTTGTAGATGGAGGATGTGGTTATCCTAGCAGATCCAATTAAGCACTTGGAACACTTGGAGCACAAATGAGACTTGGGGCAGATGATTTGGATGGACCACTTCTATAAGATAACAATGGATGAGGATTAGTAACAAGGTGGATTTATAATCCCATGGACACTTCACTGCCTTCCCCTCTTCCACTAGTGCATGTATATCCCAATAGTATTGTTGGCCACTCTTCAACAAACAGATGCATGAATACACAGAGAATGAGCGAGGCTACATTTAACCACAGATTAAACTGTTGATCGAATGTCACTCGTTTTATTAGGGCCAGATCAATGATTGTCAGTGAGAACCAATCAGCGCTTATGGGAGCAGTCACTCCAGATTCTTGGAGATCAGTGTGAGCTCAGCATAGGTTCACCATCGTACGTGTTACCACCATGATCTAGACCCTTTCAGATCAGACATGCATGGTTGGATAACTTGAGCGAAGTTGTTAGCAGTTACCTTTGACGGGATAGACTATGCCAAAGACAATAATAGTTTCATGAAGTACATGATCAGGATCAGACTTCAACACATGGAGTTCACAACTATCATTCGAGTAGCACAATCATCATCCGTGACGCACAACCACCGTCTGAGTAGCATAACTGCCATCTGTGACTCACAACCACCGTTCGAGTTACCCAACTACTGACCATAAGGCATTACTACCAACTGAATGTGCACTAATGCGTGATGCGCAACCACGGTTTGTGATGCACTATCACTATTTGAGTGAGCCTAATTATCACCCTTGTGAGAGATTCTGTTAAAAAATATATAAATAATTTCATTTAACAAGAGGTTAGCTCTCTTGTGCAAGTTTGATTATTAGGTATTTCTAAACCATTAACATTCATTATTGGCGTTTTTTATTACATATGTAGGTTTTGTGATCGTGAGTCGGCTTTGGTAGGAGAGTACATAAATACTGTACACATTTGAGCTAAGTGCAATTACTTTTTTTCATGTTTTTATTTATATTTAATAAGTTTTCACGTTTATTTAGCAATATTTTTCATTCTCTTGATATCAAACAGGTTATTTTAATCTATATTATTGACAGAGTCTTATAAACTAATTGTTTTAAATATGATTCGACTCAGTCATAATATTTCTGATTCGATTCTTAAGTAAACTAAAATAGAGATGCCACACTTATATATAAAAGAGTTGACAAAATTTCTTTTTTAAAAAATTTCAAAATATATTAGGAGCCTGGAAAAGCCACCTTATTTTATTATATTAAATAAATAAATATTAAATAAATAAATAGATAAATAATTACATTAAAGTGAGATATTTTAAATGTTTTTGAAATAAATTTTATTATCTTAATATTAATTTTGTTTAAAAAAGACAATAATATTAATTATTATAATAAATATAAATTAACCCAAACAAATTGCTAATCAACTCTTAATAATACAAAATGATTAAAACCAATTGGCTGCTTTGACGACTCCAACGCTCAAAAAGGCCGTCGTTGCCTCCTCTTTCGCCGTCTCTCCGATCCCTCGATCTCTCGGCCATGGATGAGGATTACGACGTCATCGTCCTCGGCACCGGCCTCAAGGAGTGCATTCTCAGCGGCCTCCTCTCCGTCGATGGCGTCAAGGTCCCTCCTCTCTCTTTTGTGTCTCTCTTTCTCCTCCTACAACTTTTTGATTTCATGTTTCTGATCGGTTGTGATATTGGTACGAAGGAGGTGTTTTTGGGCTTTTTCGTTAGATCGATTGGAGTGGAGTCATTGAGCCGATTTGTGCTGACAGTGCTTGTTTGTTAAATCTGTGGAAATGGAGGGTGATGTCTGTGGAGAATGGATTTTTTAGTGGTTGGATCAAAGATTTGGTTTTTTATGCTTGATTCATGCATGCCGTGTAATTGTAATGGTGATTGGTCCATGTGTAAGGAGATCGGGGTAGTTTGGAATTTTTTGTTGCAAATGGTGCAAATTGAACGCTGGTTTTTAAGTTATTGGTTGATGTATAAGAGATCAGTTGTAGTAACTTGCAATATTTTGATGATAGGATTTTGAGTGCAAAAGGAAATTCATTCATTCAATGCCAAGTATTTGTACATGTTGTGTCTCGGTACGCAATGAGTCCCAGTAAAAACTAACTTTCCCACGATTCGCTAGACATCAAAATAAGAGTTTGTTAAATTGTCATGTTGCTTGTTAAAATATGTGTGGCAATAGAAGGTGATGTTTGTCAAGAATGGATTTTTAGTGGTTTAATTAAGGATTTGATTTTTAAGTTTTTGGTTGACGTATAAGAGATCTGGGTAGGTTGAAATATTCGGGTCGTGTTTACCTGTATTTTTGTGATTGGTGCAAATTTATATTCCCTCTCCTTTCATTGTTCTATTCAAGCCAGCCTGATTGCTTTTGAGTTTATCATGCATTTTTTAATTTTTCTTTACGTTCATAAGGGTGTATTTTATTTTATTTTATTTTTTGAAGGTTTTGCACATGGACAGGAATGACTATTATGGTGGAGAGTCATCATCACTCAATCTTATTCAGGTGCCATTACAAGGGCTTCCAGTGTTATTCTTGGTTGGTTGTCTTGGTCAGAGATTTTATTAAGTTTGTATCTTGTTTTATTTGATCTACTTGCAGCTTTGGAAGAGGTTCCGGGCGAAGATAAGCCCCCAACTCATTTGGGCTCCAATAGGGACTATAATGTGGATATGATTCCTAAGGTGGCAACAAAAATTCAAAAATTGCTGCCATTGTTGTTTTCTTTTGCCTAGAAAGGCTTGGTTGATAGTATTGTGAATGATGTTGTTGTAACCAGTTCATGATGGCAAATGGCACCTTAGTTCGGGTTCTTATTCACACAGATGTCACAAAGTATCTTTCCTTTAAGGCTGTTGATGGTAGCTATGTTTATAGTAGGGGAAGGTACAGTCATTATTATTGTTTCTTAAATCAATTTTGTGTAGATTACTTCTTCGAATTTTTAGGCTTCTCACCTTTAAACTTGGTCATTCGCATCAGGTTCACAAAGTTCCAGCAACTGATATGGAGGCCCTAAAATCTCCCCTGATGGGCATACTTGAGAAGCGGCGGGCAAGGAAATTTTTCATTTATGTACAGAATTATGTTGAGACTGATCCCAAAACGCATGAGGGGTTGGACCTTACAAGAGTTAGCACAAGAGAGCTTATAAAGTATTTTTTCTAATCATGAACTCTGCACCTATTTATTGTATGGTTCATGTTTTCCTTGACCAGCTTTTCTTAATCACGAAGTTAATGATTATGAAGGTCCTTTAGGTGTATCCATTCAACATTTTTTATTTTCCTATTGCCTTTGATTTACTTTTTGTTTAGTTTGTTATTCTGCATTTTCTTTACATTGGTAGTATTCAGTAATTTAGGTTGTTTGTAATCTAAAGCCTTGATCATTATAACTGTTCCACTAAGGTTAAGGAATATCTACTGCAGATATTTTTCGATAAATTCATTGGTTAGCAATGAATATTCTCTTCTAATTATGTGCACATCTTTGTTGTTAGAAAATATGGCCTGGATGATAACACCGTGGACTTCATTGGCCATGCATTGGCACTTCACAGAGATGACTTCTACTTAGATGAGCCTGCTTTGGACACTGTCAAAAGGATGAAGGTAGGTGATTGGATTTTCTATTGCTAGTTTGAGTTTATCAATCTGATGCTAAATTTAATATGTTCTTCAATTTTGTTTTTTGATGGCCTGATTTCATGCTTGTTGTTTGGAAAGTAACCACTAAATGCTTTTCAATAAGAAATATGCTACTTTGAGATGGAAATTAAGTGCCTGTCATTACTATACTAGCTCAAAATAATTAAGATGAATGGTCTGTTCGTAGGTTTTTATGTTCATGTTTTTATTGAGATGTTAGTTTTCTCATCTAGACTTATGCTGTCTCATATTGTTTCCCGACCTCTTACAACTATGGTTCTGAATGTATGCTATTTCTTTTTATAGCTTTATGCAGAGTCTATTGCTCGCTTTCAAGGAGGATCACCTTACATATATCCCCTATACGGCTTAGGTGAACTTCCACAGGTATGCTTTTGAAGATTGAGATACTTAGGGTATGTAAAATTGCATGCTTGTTGTGCTTAATTTTTTTTCCAGGCATTTGCCCGTCTGAGTGCTGTTTATGGTGGGACATATATGTTGAACAAACCAGAGTGCAAGGTATTACTTCTTTCAACTACTTTAGATTATTATGTGCGGCATATTTTAAAGCCCAGGTTGAGAAAACTGTCGTAACTGTTAGCTTGCACGTCTAGTTGGGCGAACATCTGTGTTGGTTGTTAGGGTCTCATAGTGGTGTGGCCAATTTATTTATCTATTCTTATATTGAGCTGACTATCTGATTTTGTTTTCCATCTTGGTTAGGTTGAATTTGATGATGAAGGAAAAGTTTGTGGTGTTACATCGGAAGGGGAAACTGCTAAATGCAAGAAAGTTGTTTGTGATCCATCCTATTTACCAAATAAGGTAATGGTTTTGTACTTCTTACACCTTGTGAATTCTTTTATTTTACATATAAAAAAAGATAATTCAGATTGGCATGTGGTGTTCCTAAATGCTATGACTAGTTTAACAAACACTTACTTTTCCTCTTAGAAGTTGTAGTTTCTCTGCCTTTGGGGTGTGCAGTTGTTGCCTCCACACACTAGTGTACCAAAAAAGCTCGAGGCTTGAGATGATTAAACACTTACATTTATAATGCATGATAAGTCTGAATATAATATCTTTATAAAAAGTGTGTATGTAAATGTCAGATTCTCATAATTTTAGTAGTTTAATGGCTAGAGCAGGTCAGGAAGATTGGAAGAGTTTCAAGGGCTATTTGTATAATGAGCCATCCGATCCCAAACACAGACGAATCTCATTCAGTGCAGGTGATTTTGCCTCAGAAGCAACTAGGACGCAAGTCAGATATGTAAGTTTTTGTTGTGCCTAAAAAATGGATGTTTTCCGGTCATGTTGTTCATTGGCTGATAAGAGCCTGTCTGCTATCTTTACAGGTACCTTTTCTGCTGTTCATATTCTCACAATGTTGCTCCACAAGGCAAATTCATAGCTTTTGTTTCCGCAGAAGCTGAAACAGATGATCCACAATCTGAATTAAAACCGGGGATTGATCTCTTGGGACCTGTTGATGAGATATTATTTGATATTTATGATAGATATGAGCCAGTGAATGAACCTTCTCTTGACAACTGTTTTGTATCCACTGTAAGTTCTCATATGCATGAAATGTCTACTCGGCCGTATGCTTAGTTCATACTCGATCTTATGGTTTGTTAATTTTGCCATGATTTTCAGAGTTACGATGCCACAACCCACTTTGAGTCTACTGTCAATGATGTGCTTAACATGTATAACATGATCACTGGCAAGGTAATTATTGTGACTTTCGAGTATTGAATATCTTGAAGTGAACATGGTACATATAAGGCTCATGATGATACCTATAATGGGATTGAGACTCCTAGATATTTAGTGGTAGTTATGAAAGGTGCATCCATTTGTTCTTTGCTTTCTCTGAAAATAATTGACTCAAATATCTAAGATTGATCAAAATATATGAAGGAATCAACATGAAGTTCAAATTTAGTTATCTTTTTTGTCGTGTTAGCTTACATGGATATGTCCATAAACAGGTGGTCGACCTCTCTGTGGATCTTAGTGCTGCCAGTGCTGCAGAAGAATGAGTTGCTCAGGAAATGCTGTTCCATTGCAGCTGTTGTCTTTTTTCTTGGTTCGTACATGATCTATTACGCGTTTAATCTTTGATTTCATTTGTGACGTAAAAACAAGGATATATTTTGAAGTAATTATCAACTCTCTTTTCAGAAAGTTGTTTACTTTCATTTACACAAGATTCCCCCTTTTTGATTGATACCATGAAATCTGTTTTTGACGAGAAACATTCTTGATGATGTTTGAAAGTTTTCAGGCAAAACAGGAATGAATGGTAGAAACAAGCTCCTGAAGTGCAGGACATTGTTTTAAACTTCCAATTTGAGTACATACAATTCTAATTTACCCTATAACATTATTGTTATGTGAATTCGTGTTTGATCGATGCGAGTTAAATTGAGCCTAACATAGATTGAATTCAAGTTTGATCGATCTGCAACCACCTTTAAGAGAGTCATTTAACAACGCTTGATAAATCGAGTGTATGATTGTATTGGATTTGTGGCTGATACAATTTATGATTGGTTACATTAGGTTTAGTCGGATTGAATCGGATTTAGCACGTTATAATGGATTTATTATTAAACATATGTTATGTATTGTTATTATTACGAAATAAAAAATAAGAATAGTTTCACAAAAATAAGAATTGGGTAGTAAGAAATTTCCTTCTAATTATTTGGTACAAGCTTTACATATATTTGTTTACATCGACTGCAAAAATTACACTTTTCTTACTTCTATATGTACACTTTTTATATAACTGATCAAAAGCAATACACTAGCTAACTCGATCAATATTTTGACTATATATTTTAGTATAATTAAATTTCAAAAAATGACTAGGGTTGCTTGCCAAATGTCTACTCAAGCTAAATCAATTGTTTAAAAAAATTGGTAGAATATTGCGATACTTGTAAAATATTATAATTTAAAAAAATTAATTATAGTTTATTCATGACTCATTGTTCTTACCGTACTTGTATATTTTAATATTTAATAATTAAACAATAGATAGAGATATAATCCACGTAAAATATAAAAGAATTCAACCATGTATTTTCGTTTTACCTAGGATGTTGCGTGTTTTTAAAGTTTATAAAACTTGTTGAAGAATATTTTATTTTACAGTCAAATATAATTTTACAAAATAATTTTTTAATATTATTTTATATATGAGGTTTATTATCTTTGATAAATTATTTTTTATACAAATATATATATATATAAATAAATAAAATAAATAATATTAAATTTATGGATTCAAAGTAAGTCATATTCGAATTAGTTTGATTTAAAGTTTTTAAAAAATCTGATTTAATATAATATAACTTTTAAAGGCATGGATTTTGGCTTTGACCGGTTAGAACATCCCAAGCCAACCAAAGATGATGGCGCTGACGTTTGCCACCCCTTCACTCCCCTCCCTCCACGGCCGCTCTCTCCGAGCTCCCGCCCACCTCGCCCTCCCCTTGGCCGCCGCCGGTGCAGTCACCAATCCCCTCCATAGCTATTCTGCTGTGTGTATCAGGAGGAAGGCGTCTCGTCTTCCCCGGGTGACGGCGGCGCTCCCTCCCCTCGACCTCACTGAGGAGAATGTGAAGCAGGTGTTGGTTGATGCTAGAAGTGAGGCAAGTTATTTTAGTGTTTTAGCGAATTGGGTTGGTGTCAAGTAGCATTCTTGGTAGCTCATTTGATGTTGGGGAGAGAGAGTTTGTGGTTGCTCCAGTTATGGGCACAGGGACAAACTTAGCGTTAGTTTTCATTGGATTTGTTATAGTTTGCAGCACCTTTATTCAAAGGCTGTTTGGTACTTTGTTTATTTGGTACATATGAACTTATGAAAGCAGGCTATAAGCGAATTCCGCCAGTTTTTTGCGTTGCCAGGAAACACCAAATTTAGTTCGTAGCTGATCAATTATCACAATGACATGGTTTTAAATTTTTGACAACATACTCCGCCTGTCTTCTTCGCGAATGTTGACAAGATTGGTTACCTGTGTTAATTGCAGTGGTGAACACTGTGGTCTTTTGAGGAGTATTTCATTGAATTGTTGTAGCTCGTAGCACTTAAAAAAAGGATGTTTGGAACTTTTGCTTATAATTTAGGTACAAGTGAGTCTGCAAAACAGGTTTGAATCAGTAATTTTAAAGCATTATTTGTTTTAACCAATGTTGGCAAAAATACGGCCACTCTTTTCAATATGTGACAGTACTCTCCAAATCCTTCCATTGATGAGAATTCGACTGCTTGTTTGCCTTGCTGAACTGCTAATCTTGGTTATATCTAACATTTCAGCCGATTTGAGTCCATTTTCTGTCTTGCAGTTTGAGCAAATGTTCGACTCTTCTGTTGGAATCACAGGTACAACAGTACTCTTTATTATTGTTGCTTATCTTCTTTAGTAAAACACAAATTTCTGTAGATGATGTAGAATCACCATCGTGTTAATGAACTGCTCTGTCGTAAACGCTGACAAATGGTGAAGAAATTCTGCCGAGAAATGTTTAACTAGAAATCTACATTTAGGATAACACGAGAAACAGCTAAAACATTTTTTTTTATAAAAATCCCTGTGAAAGCCAACACAGCGTTCTGAGTGATAAGTTTTGTTATTAGTTTGCCCCTATCTTATGGTGAAGTGTTGGAGTTATATGTTGTCCCTTGGCCGACTGCATATGGCTCTTTAATTTTCACGTTGACACCTTTTTCTAATGAGAGAATGGAATTCAGGAAAAGCTGAATTAGTAGAATTGGATGGTCCCTTTGTGAAAATCAGTCTTCAAGGTCGGTTTTGGCACAAGCGTTCCACAGTCTTGGAGAGACTTGGTACTTACCTCAAAAATCGAATTCCTGTAAGGAGATCTTCATTTTTCACTGGCGCTGTAGTTTTGTATTAATCTTTGAACTGAGTTTCATGACTGAATTCTTTTTACAAGGAAATTTTGGAGGTGGAAATTGAGGATGAGAAACAATTAGATGACAGCCCAGAGAACTTCTAATTTATTCAGGTTTAATCCGTCTTATTTTTGGCATTGGATACATTTTTTAGTGTAGTAGTATCCACATATCTTTCACCATTAATATGTATGATGTGACAAATGTTCTTGTTAGCTGTAACCTGGTATGACATTTTGTCATAGTATGTTAATTTTTCTAGTTTGCAGGAAGTACCTTGCCAGTATTGCTTATTATTTTGTCTTTTCCTTTAACAACTCAATCAATCTATCTTAAGGTTATTAGCTTGTCAAAGTCTACAATTATCATTTTGATTTTCGCACATCTTACTTACTTCATCATGTTGGGAAGGCATCTTGTATTTATCTTACACAAGAAGTTGAACCAAGTACCCAGGGGAAGAGCACTACTCAAACTACCCCACTTATAGCATGAGAGTACATACATAAACAACTTGAAAAGAGCAAAAGGTCTTCCTTCTTGCAAGCTGCACCAAAAGACCATCCCCACTGATTCCCAAAAGAACCTTTGGGAAAAGATGCAGAAAACAACATAGTCCTGAACAAGCAATCAGAATAGTATCTAGTACATGATTAGCATTTTGTAATCCTCCCAACTTTTTCCATAAAAGCTCAAGCAGTTACCACTTGGAATATTCATATTTCATGTAAAAAATGTTTTCCAATTGATATCTGTCAATCTTGTTACTATTAGATGTAAATTTTAACATTTTGAATCAATTTCTGATGGAAGATTTGAGTTTCAGCTTTGTGACACAGTTTGGATTACTGAAGAATGACAGTTGTAAACTTTGCAATTCCACGTACTGATAACTAACTATTGTTTTGAAAGGAATTACTAGAATAGGTTGGAACCTTGATTCCAGCAACTGAACAACCGCACTCAAATCTTGCTACACTATTTAGTTTATAATGCTTTGGTTGAAATAGTAAGACTCTCATTTTTGCTCCCCACTTGAGCATTTCAAATTATGATCAGTAAATTGTAGCTTTCCTGTGCAGGAATGAGAGCATATCAAGCTAATGAATTGGCCTATTTTGCTTCAATTTGAATTGCAGTTATAAGGCATTTCTTTTTCTCCCTTTCTGTAGTTATATTGACAGAATTTGCTATAAGTGTGGCATCTGATTGCTTTTAATCCTTTTATCCCATGATAGCCATTTTATGCTCCACCACTGCTGTGTTGAAAATAGGTTAAGACAGTTCTGATGTCCAGTGTTCCTTTCTTTGAATGTGTAGCTTCAAGCTTATCATCCATGGAACGTCAAAAATTTTTATAAAAAAATGCTGCACGGTGATGAATGCCAGCTTTTGTGAGGGATTACAGGACTTGCACACATGAATTCTGGTTTCACACTGCTGATCAAAGTGCTTGCCATCTACTCTGCTTAATCACTGATATAATCCACTATTGATTCTTGACTTGCTGTATTCACTTTCATATATTTGTCAACAAAAACTGATGAAACTAAAATTTAATTGTGTAATGAGAAGTTGAAGACTTGTTTTCCGTAGATATGGAGTACTAGAGCTTCACCATATCAGCAACCTGTTGGTGCCATACAGTGACTTTGAATTACTGTAAAAAGGATGAATGGTTGTCATATATACCATTGAGGCGTCTTGGGTTGTCTTATACATGCAATCTTCTTACCATTGAGATTTCTTTTTTATAGAGGTAATTTTGAAAGTTAGCATCATATTGCTAGTAAAGTTTGCTCATATGTTCATCATGTACAAATTTCTTCTTCCTCATGCTATTAATGAATGTTAAACATTTCCACGAGTGTAACTAGTACTATTCCTCTCCTTCAGATAATTCTTACACATTCATTGGTCGGCGTCTGATCTATGGGAGGAAAGGAAGCAAAGCTATAGTTAGAGAAGAGTTTATATGACGATGAGCAGGCATTGTCTCTGGTCAACAAAATCCTGCTGCTCTGCTACAGTCCGGAAAAACTTTTTACAGTTTTTCTTATGACGATGCGCTCTGGCATTCCATAATCATACCAATATTAAGCCTTGAGTCTAGACAATTCGAATGTGTAAGTATGAACACTATGCCTGTAACAGGTGATATGAAAATGAAAGTGTTAAGAATTTTAACTCATTGCCAATGTGTTGCCAATGCATTTAATCAGACTCGACACATCGTGTATCAGGACTGAATCCGGTCTGGACCTGGTATGCTGCGTGCCGGTATAATCATGTTTTCTTTAAAGTCTTCATACTTTGCGAGACCACAGTATCTAAAAACCGGTTGGACTTGACTTGAGGGTTAACAACAGAAGTTTATCAATTTTTTGAAATTGATGTATATGAAAATTAATATTAAAAAATATTAGTTGTGTAAGTTCTTAATGTTTATATCACTTTTGTCAATCATACTAGAAGTGCATCTATAAATATAAGAAATGTGTTATGCACTTATGCTTGTGATCAATGTTGAAAAATATGCTGAGGTTGTAATAAGTATTTAAGCATAAAACCTCTTAATACACAATCCATATTTATAACTATTATATTATATATCTAATATCACATAAAACCTACATACATGTTCAATGCGGTCACCAAGTTCAACCCCAATTAAACCAACTATATTGTGTACGGTTGGTTTTGGCATTTCTTGATAGGTTGAAGTGATGGGTCGTTGGAAGTTTTTGACAGAAATCGTGACATGGTTTCTAGATGTCCATGTTCATATCCCCGCCGGCACCTTCCTCCTCTTGTCCGGCCCCAGCAAGCACCAACCCTGTCTCATCTCCTTTATTTAACTTTTCAACAATTTCCAACTTATTCAGTGCACATTTCAATCGTGGGTCCAAACATGGTTACTCCTATAGTTGTAGTTTTTGAGTTGTTAAGCATGACTCTGCTATTCCTTATGTTTTATGTTCAATATGATTTGTATCATAACTATTGGCCTGCTCAATCCAGAAAAGACCCAAAACTAGATGAGCTCATTGCTTTTGTTACCATGATCGAGCTACAACAAAAAAGCAAAGCAGCCTTTCATTTGATATGTAATCTTCATGTACACGGTATCTCTTCAAGTATATGGTTTTTGGTAGGTAGCAGGAATGTAATCCTCCATTGATCTCCAAAGTAAGCAGGTAATTTGTAAGTGTCAGCTTTTACAGCGTCCGAAGATTCGTCCAGTCTGATACAGGATCAAATAATACTATAGCAGAAACTGTATTTGAGCGCTTGTGTGGAAGAATATCACAGCTTGACTACCATTTTTTCATGTAAGAAAAAGAGGCACCATTTTGGTAACCTTACAAGAACTTGTAAAATGCTGTAATTGTATTATATACGGTAGATTATTACTACAATCGCTGTTAATGCTGTCATCAAATCAATGCAAAGTTTGAAAAGCATGCTCATTAAAAAGCTAACAAACAAACAAATAGAAGGATAGCTACCAGATATGTGCAGTCACAGCTTTTCGAATAATATAATACATATCTTTTGAAATTCTGGTCAAGCTGCCTGCCCTTTCTATTCTCACTCTCCTTCCTCCCACCTTCGTCTGGGTCATGATCTTCCCCGCCGTGATGGATAAGATATGACTGTGAGGATATTTATATAGTTAGTACACTAGAGATCAGTAGTCAAGTAGAATTACCTCTTGCTGGCTGCTGGTTGAGCTTTTGTGTCTTGTTCCTATGTAATGTTTCTGGTGTTCTTTAGTTCTTACATGGGTATGTTCTAAAATCCGTTATAAAGGATCTCGGAGCTGTGCCAGCGGAACTCTTGAGCTTTTAATGCATATTTCATTTGTTGGGATACCATAATTAGTCCACTGGATATTCGTGGATATAAGCCATGCATGATCCTATTTTGTTGGTAATTTGGCGACGAATCAGTTTTGTTTCTGCCTGTTAGTTTGAAATCCCCGGTACCATAAGACTCAGATTTGCTTTTGTTGTGCTGGAATTTTTAGGCACTTACATTGGTTTTCTGGTTGTTCATGAAAGGCTTTGAATGATTTCCGCATGTTTGTTATCTGTCTGGTATTCATTATAACTTCCCTTCTTTCAATCTGA
The DNA here is from genome assembly GCA_033002965.1 of Piper betle. Lineage (NCBI taxonomy): Eukaryota > Viridiplantae > Streptophyta > Magnoliopsida > Piperales > Piperaceae > Piper > Piper betle. Next base: position 43,356 of record JAURVB010001302.1, on the reverse strand, counting down.
CTTGTGGGGAATAAATTTCTTTAAATCATTGACTTGAATATTCAGGTGCTTGGTGCTTAATTGTTCACAGATTGTGGTTTCTATCTGGCTATTTGCAAACAGAAAATCAAAAACATTTTTTTATCATCTTCTGCATATTTGATTTTTATTACTCTTTCAAATGATTACATCCTTATATAATCTGCTATAGAAGTTTTAAGTGTATTCTATGCTCTAGCCCATTTTCATCTTTACTAGCGTATCATTTATGAATCATCATTAATCTTCTGATCTTTAACCATGAACCAGATAAATGAACAACTATTTCATTGACATGATGAACTCGAGATTTCTATTCCAACACTAATTGGAAGATGACATGATTTTGTTTCATTTTAGCAAATTCTATGGAGAACTGAATTTTTGTTCATCTATATTATAGCAGGTTTGAAAAGCTAAACTAGAAACAAGTGTCATTAGGCTGTCATGCTTGGAGTGGATGAAAACTTTTTGTGATGAATGAGAGGGCCTTCTTCCCTTCTCCTCCAATCAGTAGGGAAAAATGCCATCCAACAATTCCTGTTGAGCAGAAAACAACAGTCAGGTTGAATGAGGAAGAAGCCAAAAATGGTTGTTTATCTGAATCCTCTGCACATTCAGTGCAGAAACTTGCTTCAAGAAGTAGCCTTGCCCAGAGAGTGGCATCCAGGGGAGGTTTCACAGCTCCAAGCCTCAATATTGCTAAAACCATTGAACCATCTTCTTCTTCCCCAGATGTGAGGCCTCCATACCTCACAGTTCCTCCTGGTCTTAGCCCTACTTCTTTCCTCGATTCCCCAGTGTTCCTGTCCAATTCTCCGGTAAGTTGATTCTAGAATATATTCACTCGTCCTTTCTGACCACTTTGCGCTCATTGCCTTATAACAACACACTCCATATTGCAGGCTCAGCTGTCCCCAACAACTGGCAAACTTTCCTTTGCTCTGTTGAGTGAAAAACTCTCCAACCAAGTTCCAGAAATCGAAAATCAACCTCCCCAGAATATTGCTGCACCACACTTTTCTCTTAAACAGCAGTTAGGAATCAGAGTAAGCTAGACCCTTGCTCTGTTTTATATACTTAGTGGTGGCAATATAATCCAATCTTTAATTCATAGGATGCATTTGTTGGAATAGGCAGCTACACTTGCAAATCCTCCACACACACTACCAAGTATTGAGGTCTCAGCTCAACCTATGCTGCTCATTCAAGATCAAAATATGGACGTATCCAACACTACACAAGAAGGAGAGATCTATACAACACTTGTAGAAACAACTTCTGAGGATGGATACAATTGGAGGAAATATGGTCAGAAACAGGTGAAAGGCAGTAAATTTCCTCGCAGCTACTACAAATGCACCCACCATGACTGCCCGGTTAAGAAGAAGGTTGAGTGCTCCCATGAAGGCCATGTCACAGAGATCACACTATAAGGGGGTTCACAGCCACCCCAAACCTCCTAGTGCAGCTCCATCTGCTACTGTTATGGCACAAGATGGCCATGGAAAAGAAACCCAAGTTGTTATAAATGTCTCTTCCTCAGAATCCAAGAAGGAAGAGGAGGAGAACTCTGTAACACAGATAGGTTGTGATGACGAAGAGTATGAAACTGAGTCCAAAAGAAGGTTGATCCCATATAGTGACCCACTTTGCATTTATTTTGTATCATACAAAGTAGTTTGAGCTAGTTGTGCTTGATATTGTAGGAAGATGGATTCTTGTGTCAATGGAATTGGTGTCACTAGAGCTATCAGAGAGCCAAGAGTAGTGGTTCAGACTACCAGTGAGGTTGACATTCTTGATGATGGGTATCGATGGCGCAAGTATGGGCAGAAAGTTGTCAAAGGAAATCCAAATCCAAGGTAACCCACAATACAAAACTGATCAAGAACAATTTTCAACTTTGTGGAGTGTCTGCTTACAGATTCATGTCCAATGCAGGAGTTATTACAAGTGCACAAATGCAAATTGCAATGTTAGAAAGCATGTGGAGAGAGCATCCCATGATGCTAAATCTGTGATCACAACATATGAAGGGAAGCACAACCATGATGTCCCTGCCACAAAAAATGGCAACCATGTTGTCAATTCATCATCTTCAAGCTTGTCACCTGTATCACCTCTTATTCCCAGATCAGAGTCAGCTCCAGCACAAGAGCACATGTTGGATCCTTCTGGATTCTCATATGCAGGGGGTCAGCAGAGCTTTGCCAACATTGCCATGGCTGCTCAAGGCAAGCTATCTGGCATACAACTGCACCATTCTATGTATGGTCATCAAAGTAATGGATATGGATTGGATCTCATGATGCCAAAGGTGGAGTTGAAAGACCAACCTACTGGTCATGTTGGACATGAATCATCCGTTAATCATCATCACCAGCTTATTGGTAGATTGCCTTTGTGATTTACCAAAATGAATACCTCTTTTTGCTAGGTTGGTTGGCCATCCATTGTAATTGAATGAAAATGCTGCAGTTTATGTTTCCTTAATGCTTTATGGTTTTTTCACTTTTTCCAACTTTTATTGTATTTTGAGACATTGAATGGTTTTTATTTTATAACAACTTGAGCTTTCAGGTAAATTAAAGTTATTTATTCATCCAAAATATTTTACAAAGTCATTTACCATGAGTATAACACCTTACTTCGGCTCGAAGCGCGAACTAAATCAAAATATTAAATCATAGACTATTATTCTTTTTCAACTTAAACGCAAAGCTACCGGACATACCTCACTACTCGAGGTGTCAAAAGACAGAAGGTTCAAAGGAATTTAATAAGTAGCCAAAATATACATAATCACACAAAAAATTTCACAAAGGTGTTCCACCTCGATCACACCACATCACATATCATTTGAAATTAAAATTTATATTCTTCCAAGCAGTGGTTTGTCTGGTCTTTACATTGGCCTTTTAACCTTCAAAATAAAGCGCAGAAGCTCCTTCAACTCATGCTTCTTCATTATGGGTACTCGATAACATGGTTTAATGTACTTGGTTAATTTTATCCTTTAGTTCCAAAACTCCGATACTTGGAGAATTCCTACATGAAATTATTAGACCTGCATGCCCCATTGTATATTATTTGCAAAACAGTTCAAACACAGGTTAGTAATAATAATTTTTCATACATTCTAAGACATGAAAATTCCATATTTCAACGTCAGCCAGCTCTCACACATGAAAAGAAAGGTTGTTTATACCAATATAAATAAAATTCAAAGTGGCTCACTAGTCAAGAATAGTATTTTAATTATGCAGCCACTTCCTAATATGGGTAATCATATTGGCTTACTAGCCCCGCATAATATTTACATTATATGGCCTGTTGGCCCCACATCAACATAAGCAAACCACACAAAACAACAACTAAGTCAGCCATCCCATTAGTCATTCTCGATTTTTAATTCTCTCCGATCAAACTTGCAGTACAACACTATATAGAAATCATACGCTAGAAATCAAAGATTACTAGTCCGGAAATAACTATAGAAAATAATTTTAAACTAATAAATGGACGACTCATCATATACGTAAAACTTCAATAAAAAGAAATTCTCCACTCCCATATCATCATACCGAAATATAGCCAATAGGGCTTAAACTATAATCACCACCATATTTTGGATACACTCAACGGAAAGTATTCACATGCAAGATATACACATTACTATCAACTAATAAAGCTCATATATATATATATATATATATATATATATATATTATTAACTGCTAAACCGGCACCACAAGTGGATATAGACTGAGCCCCTAGTGGCTGTCATGCTCTCATCCATCACATGTGCATAGATAATCTGAAAGTCATACCATATGTATAGGGCCTAGGAAGGGCTGATAAATAGCGCTAAAGGAACTTTTGATCTAGATCTCATGTTTTTTAAATTTACATCAATAGATCTCAACCTTAAAGTTTATTAATCCAAAAAGCTCGGTAAGATAACCCATAGGTAATGGAATCCACTAAAATGCAACTAACACTGTCTTACAATATCAATCAAAATTGCGATAGAGCCAAACATCAAATTAAGTAGCGAGGGTCCTAGCAGACCATGAGGCAAGCTCCATGTCCTAGCTCTACGAGCTCAACTCCACATGACTTAGCAAATGCAGACTGCTACTCAAACCTTGAATGATGCATGCCTGTAATTGTGACACCCGTTTCGGCTCACCCGTGAACCGACCCGGAAATGTCACCGGCGACCGAACCGTTCGTTAATCTACTAGATTCGGTTAAGCCGACCAGGATCTACTCTCGGCGTCTCAAGATGAAGATGCAAATATGAAATGCATGAATGAGAACGATTGGGTTCTAACGCGGTCCTACATGCATGCTGTGATGTACAAGCAAAAACAAGACAAAATAATAAATGAGAAACCAAAAGAAAATATATAATATTTTATGAAAATACGATAACACATAATAATCTACCATGACATTAAATCATTATCTCATTCATTTTTACCCGAGCCGAGTCTGAACTCCAAGGCTCCCTACTCATTCATATTTATCAGTTCGTTTCATAACAAGTAATTCATCAAGACAAAAACATTGTAATAATCATCCACACAGCATTAAACAACCATCATTATACATTACACGCGGCAGGTACATGTGTGCGCGGTTCCGTGCTGCTCCTCCGCAGTCCCGACAGCTTTCATCGCTCGCATTCCTCACCTACATATATATAGAAAAACCGTCAGTAACGAGTGTTACCGGCCCGGAAAATAACTAATATCAATCTGGCACAGGAGAGCAAACTCTCCTGTTGAATCAAAACCATATACTTCCTCAAGAACTCTCATCAGGGCACATACGGGAGCCGTCGCCGTCGGGCCGTCGCCCTCGGGTCGACAGCGTCCCCCTATCTTTCTCATCCTCATACCTTGGTCATTTCTCTATCGCTTCTCGCATCAAATTTCATTCCTTACCGCCCTCTGCACCTTCCATATTACTCCTGGCCTTGAGCACAAAGGCCGAGCACTCTCAGGCAGTCGCCTTCAGTACCCTTTGAACCACAAGTCTAGACATGCGCTGCATTGCAGTACCCGTAAACCTCCACACTTCTCCGGGTTTGAGGAACTCAAAGGTGGAGTTGTCCGGATCCTTCGGGAACGAAGTGGGTTCTCCCCAGCTCCAGAGCCCGCTCTTCCGGGCACACGCCCTATCTGAAGACGTGGCCGCAAGTAACCCTCATTCCATCTCTCACCGAAAACACGAAAACTATATATATATAGGCCTGGGTTGGGATTTATACAATAGGCCCGAAGGCATCGTGAGCTGGATCTGAAGTTCGAAAACAAACTCGAGGGATCTCATCCTCGAGGGTTATTAATCCGAAATAAAACTGTTGGCTAAATGGCCCGAGTTAAGTGGGATCCGATAAAACGCCACTTAACTCGTCCTGCACATGATAAATCAAATATACAATAGAATAGCGTAAAACAGAGAACGAGTCCTAAACGGACCTGGTAGAAGCTCCAAACGGGTCCACGCGCCTAGGCGGCGAGCTCCTACACCGTACCTACACAATCAAGCTAAAAACTAACGCCCGCATGATGAATCACACATCCTATAGCATGCACGCACAATCAACACAATCACACATCAAGTCAACACACATTAACCTATATCAATTCTAGTAAGTCTACTTAGGCTAGTTTGCATTAGATCATGATCATTACCTAATAACCCTAATTAGTTTCATAACTTCTATTTTTAACACCACACAATTCCACAAATTCCATATTTTATTCTAAATCAAATCCACATTTATATAAGTAATTACAATGTACAATTCATCAATCATAGCATGCAAATTCTAATAATCAATACTTTCAATTAATTAAGTTAAAATAAATTATACCTCGCGTCGTCGAAAATCGGCGACGGCTAGGGTTTCCGTTTCGTGGCTCGAAACTCGAATTCGGCACCTAGCGGCGTCCGAAGTCCGATCAGATTGGACTGGGTGCGTTCGGCGGATGATCCGGCGAATTTCCCACGAATCCAATTTCCGACGGTTCCGGCGGTTTTCCGAGTCGGGATTCCGACGGTTTTCCGGCAAGGATTCGGGACGGGGCAATCAGGGGGTCTATCGGCACCAGCTCGACGAGCTTGGTCCGATGGCGGTGTCAAACAGAGCAACCGAGGCGGCGATGGCCGTCGACGACGGTGTCGAAAATGGGCGGCGGCGGCGGTGTGCTCCGATCGAGGCTCCGGCCGGCCTCGACGGCGGTCGGGAGGATGGGGGAAATGTCGGCAAGGTCAAGGGGGTGGTACTGGTGGTCGCAGCGGCGGCGACGGGCCGAACGGCGGCGGAATCCGGCTCGGAGTGGCGACGGCCGAGGCGGCTTCGTGGGCCGATTCCGGTGTCGTGGCGGCGAGACGGCGGCCGGGGTGGGTCGTGGCGGCACGGCGACAGCACGGCGGGGCGGGGCGGCGTTGATCGGCGGCTGTACAACGTCGGCAGCGGCGGCGGCGGCGACCACAAGGGGTGGCGGCGGTGGATAGGGTTTTGGAAAAAAGAACGCTCGGGAGGGAGGAAAAAAACACCCTCAATGGCAGTTTCGTAATTAAGTATTGACTCGCTTCCTGCTCGAGTCAAAATAATAACTAGTTCGTAATAAATTCTAAAAAATCTAGAAAAAATATGGAAAAATTCCATAAAATAAAACAAACACAACAACATCCAAATGGCATGCTCTATAACTGATAACCCACCCGAACTCACCTATATCGCGTCCTAATTCGTCATTCGGCCCTAAAATATTCTACGATCAAATAAAAATAACAATCAATACTGCATACCTCCATATACTTGATAACCCATTTTTTTCATCATCTTTCAGGCGTTATCATCATACACTTGAGCATACATGACCCTCATTGCTCATAACTCACAGTTGGCCTCAACCCAGCTCGCGGTCCATGAAGCTGACTCGACTCGAACCGACTGGTTCACTCCCGTAAAACTCTGACTCGAGTCACGGGTTTTACAGTAATGACATGCAAACAATCCTAAATATAGCAAATGACATGGCATACAAGAGTATGAAATTAACCACACCACATCTTACAACAATCACATCACATACAAATGCTGAGCGTGCTAAAAACTGTATGAGATTCTGATAAATCAATAAATATGTCAAACTAAAAACTTCAGTATTTTATGAAATACATTTTGGGATTCAATCCACGTATTTAAATCTAACTAAAGATATTGAGATACTTGAAAAAATTAGATCAATTTATATGAGATACCTGACACGCTAATCGAAAATAAAATCTTGATAAAATTATGAAAAGTAACTTAACATTTCGGATCAATTACCCCTAACCTAACCCCCATAATAATTTTTGTCATAGCAACTTTAATCCAGAGAACTTAAAAGATTTCGCATCACACCCAGCCCGTGCCAGTGAGTTAAAAATTATCATTATTAAAATAATTTTATATAGTTTAGTTAATTAATATAATTAAGTTAATTATCAATCAAATTAGGATTTACAAGCCATGATCATTTCATAACCAAAGACAAGTTAAAATATTATTATTTTAACTATTTAATTAATTAATCAACTAGATACACAAAAACGAGATCAACCAAACACGACCAAAAAATTATAAAATGTTAATCTTTTTAAAGTTTCAACCGTCATTAGGTATATTTCATCAATAGATTTTATAAATTTAGGCCAACACAATTATTTTAATATATTTAACACCCAAAAACCACACATATTAAAATATATTTTTATCACAAAATTAACAAGAAAATTACTAGATCTATATGATACGATGATGATCCAGCTATCTACATGTCTAATTATAAAGATCTATATGTAAACAACTATGGATTGTGTCTAAAACAAAAAGGAATGGTGGAGGAAGGAGAGTACCTCAGTTGGGGGAAAGGGAAGGGGGAAAAAGAGGAAAAGAGGGGTCCAAATGATGGCGGGTAGGAGAAAGAAGAACGAAGAGGGAGGAGGTGGCCACTAAGGGGGGGAATAGTGAGAAGGGAAGGGAGGGGAGAAGGGGAAGATGGAGGGGAGGATGGAAGAAGGGGAAAGGGATAGAAGAGGGAGGAAGGAGGGAGGAGAGAGAGGAAGGGAGAGAGATGGGTGACGATTGGGCGGAAAAGGGAGAGGAAGGGAGAAAAGAGAAGGGGGAGGCAGAAAAGTGGAAGGAAGAGAAGAAATGAGAGAGAAAAAAGGAAAGAAAAGAGAAAATGCAAAAAAAGAGAAGGAAGAAAAGGAAGAAAGGGAGAGAAAGGGGAAAAAAGGGAGAAAGAAAAAGAAAAAGAAAAGAAGGAGATGGGAAGAGGGAGAGAAAGAAAAAAATTAGAGGTACGCCTGAAATACATGGGGCATAACTCTAGCATAACGCGATATAAAAAGTGTGACACGCACAAAACACATGCGAATATGACTATAATCTACATAACACAATCAGACAAAACATAAGCCACTGGCTTGGCAATTGGGGCCGATGAGAAAATTTAGCATCGAATGCACGTAATGGTAAAGCCCACGTCAACACTTAATGATCTCCTTAGCACCAGACCGATCAAATCGGACTCGCCGTGTGCTATTCGAATTGAGCTAACGACAAACTACACACAAAATACTTAGGTTGATGGGCCGAGTTTTACAATGAGTATCTGTATTTTATTCTCGCAACATATATCTCATTAGATGATGAAATTTGGGGCAATTTTAGCGCAAGTACAAAGAATAAAAAAAGTATATATACTCGTACAATTGATATTAGTTAGTATCGATTCAAGTCATTTTTAAGAATTTTTAACAAAAAACATTTTTCGTATAAAATTTCCATCATTATCAACCATCTATAAAATCAAACAAGTCATATTAAATTGAGCTTACATAGAAGTATGGGCTCAAGCACTCCTCCAAAATCATCCACCCGCCAAATTATCCCCATCATCTAATCGTTCTTAAAAATTAAAAAAAGTTTGTATTACAACGAGGTTATAAGTAATTTATCAGCTCACACTGATACCACCCCTTTTCCAACACACACTCCGGGCATCTACCCAAATCCAATTTAATCGAGCCCTCCCCGTTCATGAGGATGGTGGGCCGCCTAGCAGCCCATTTACTCAAAGGCCCGTTTACTCATTATGCCGGTGCTCCGACGATGATGCAGAACCTCCGCTGCCTCCTCCTCCCACTCGCCGCCGTCGCTCCCTTCTCCGGCCACCGCCTCGCGGTCACCGGCAGCAGCCTCGCCGCCCGCCCCTTCTCCTCCGGCGACGGCCCCGACGACCTCGGGTGGGACTCGGCGGCGTCGCCGTGGTCGATGGGGTTGACGAGGGACCACTTCGACGGCGAGGCCGTCGGCCGGCAGGAGAGGTGTGAGGAGGCGGCGACGGCGGCGGAGATGGAGAGGGAGGGCCGAAATTCGGCGGCTTTCGTGGAGGGGTAGGAGGAGCGGTTGAGGGAGACGGGCGTGCTGCTGAAGCAGTTGATGGAGCCCGGGGCGAGGGGTTCCTATCTGAAGGACTCGGTGAAGGTGGAGATGTACCGGCTGCACAAGGCGGAGCCGGAGGTGTACACCGTGGAGAGGCTGGCCAAGGACTACCGGGTCATGCGGTCATGCGGCAGCGGGTGCACGCCATCTTGTGGCTCAAGGAGCTGGAGGAGGAGGAGGAGAAGAAGCGCGGGCCTTTGGATGATTCCGTCGAGCTGCTGCTCGATACATGCCCTGAGTAATAAGAACTTCGTTTCTCTCTCTCTCTGTCCTTTTTTTTTGTTCGATTTGATGGGATTTGCAGATATTGGCCTGATCAAGTGAGGAGACCACCTATGGGGATCCTAATGGAGCAAAATCCACGTTCCATAACCATTCTTCACCAATTCAACAGCAAGACTTACAATACTATAATAGCAATAATTTGCATTCATACTCCCTTCACGTGATCAGGTTTTGATTAAGAACTAGATTTCTGGGTTTTTTTATAGTTTATTTAGAAGTTTTTAGTTGCAAAATTTGTTTATTTGATGCGATTTATGCTATTTTTAGTGTTGTCATTCTTGTTGGCCAATTGGTGAAGGATGGAAAGTATAATTCTTCTATTGGGATCTGTATTGATACCCTTTTTGTCCTGATTAAAAACTAGATTCCATGGATTTGCTGCTCAATACGTGCCCTGAGTAATGAGACCCAGATTTCTGATTTTTTTGAGCTGTTTTTTTGATGTTTTTTGGTTGAATATATGTTGCAAAGTTTGTTCCTTTGACGGGATTTGCTGATATTTGGCTTCTATGGATCAGGCTTTGGAGTATTGGGGATAGTTATTGTTGTAGGAGTTGTATTTAGACTGTTTGATTTGAGATGGTAAATTAGTGAGGGGTGAAAACCAGAGATTGTTCCATTAGGAATTATTGTTGGTCTTCTTTATGTCCTGATTAAGAATTAGATTCCATGAATTATTTTTTAGTAATTTTGGGGACACAATTTGTTCATTTTGTGCAATTCGTTGAGATTTGACCTCTATTAGTGAGTCATTGGAGTATATTATTATACATTGAGTCATTGGAGTATATTATTATACATAGGAATTGCATCTAGACTCTAAGTTAAGATTGTTTCATTTGGATTTATTGTTGGTTTGTTTTATGTGTTGTTTTTTGCCAATTTGTCTTAGATATTTATCATTGTTTTTGAGATGTTGAATAAATTGTAATAAGCATTCCTATGGTTCTGATTTTTTCCTAATGTGCTTTCTTTTTTGCTTCTCATTATGCAGGTTCTTCAATTCCCATGACAGGGAATTTCATGTGGCATCTCTTCCCTACAAGCCTGATTTCAAGGTAATGCCTGAAGACTGGGAAGGTACTACCAGGGATCCAGATGAAGTTCACTACGAGATTTCTATGAAGGAGGATGAAATTCTTTACCAGGAATTTGTGCAGAGGATGAACTTCAACAAGAAGAAGGTAGGCTACTGGACATTTTTTCACTATATATAAATATTTCTTTCGCAAATGTTGACTGATCTAGTATAGAAGGATGAGAAATTCTCTTCCTTGGAAAATCTTTAGGTGTCAGATTGAATGGATTTACGGTATTATTTTAGTTAAGGCATAATAAAGGACCGATAAATTTGTAAGGTGGTTAAAGGTTTTTTTTTTTTTGAGGCAAAATATTTTATCAAGTATCATATATTCTTTATTATTTCTTGCTGAGGTAAGCTTTGGATCCTTTACAATTGTTTTGTATTTTTAGAATGGTAGACCTGAACTAACTTGAGCAAATTTTTTGAGACAGTAACTATAGGATGTGTAAAACCTAATTCTCTTCTTGAATAGAAGATTTCCAAAATGATCATGTAATCTATATCATGGATTGCCTACGCTGTTAACTATTGAGGATTGACTGTTTTGGCTTATCATTGTTGAATAGTTGAAACAGTCTCTACTTTATCACTCACTATTAACTGCTTAGTCTTTTATGGTCTGCATGCAACAAATTAATTAAAATGCGTGCATGTGTTAGTTACCACTTACATATGCAGCTTTCTGGTTTTTCTATTTTGTTTTTCTGAACTTCTATTTATTATGTGGGCCAAAATGTAAAGTCTTGTGCTTACATCGCAGTAATAAATGTGACATCTTTGTTAATACTATGCTGACAAAATACTTGTGGTACTATTGCATCTTGTGACCTGAATTTAAAGCGGTTAGCAATTCGCAAATTTATTCGTGCTATGTTTCAGATGGCAGGGGAGATAAAATGTCATAAATATAGCCGGAGGTGTCCGTCTGATGGATGGAAATTCACAGTGGAGAAGATCGGTGCAAGGGGGAAACGTGGAAATGGTGGTGGATGGAAATTTGTCAGTATGCCTGATGGTTCTAGTCGACCACTTAATGAGTTGGAGAAGATGTTCGTTAAGAGAGAATCCCCAAGGAGGAGGCGAAAGATATTACCCTAAGCTGGGAACAAGAGAAAGTCAGCAGCCCATGCAGCCCATGTGTAACTAACAAGAAATCGGGGAAAACTTGAAATTCTTATGACGACGAAGAAACGATCATCTTCTCCATTATTATCTGCTAACATCTTTTGTTTTTCAAGGAGCAAGACTGTAATCTTTTCTCTTGATTATCACTCTTGATGTCTTAAGTAGCTTACAATTTGCTGCTCGTGGGTGGTGTTTGTATTTATATCCAACTTATGGTTATATAAGGGACTGTAATTTCATGTGTTGCCCATACCTCCTTGATAAACGGTTGATAAGCTGTTGTTCTTTGGTTGATGCGGTATGATTTTTTCATTTTGGGATCAAAACTACTTGACCCGATTGATCTGTCGATGATTGTCAGTGTGCTGAGACAAATCATGTTCATCACTTCGTTCATTGCTTTCCTTGTGTTTCATGCTCTGATATTCTCTTCACTTTCTAAAAAGCAGTGTTTCATTCACACTGACAATTCTCTTTTGTGCCAGACTTATCTCTTGCGCTGTAGCTGGTGTTGACTAACGAAGCCAACAAACAAGTGCTGATTCAGAAAACTAGATTTTATGATGTGCGAAGCGTTCTTGGCCACGGGTTTTTGGTAATGCAAACAGGTGAACGTCCTTGTCGCCCATTTATTTTCTTTGTTTTCCAAAGCTCGTTTAGATTATCTACTCCTGTATGCACGCCAACTTGTTCCTTGATTTAGCTTTCGGTCTGTAAAGAGTTAAACAAAGTTCACGTCATGGTTCATTATAGGTTGGCTTGCTTGGACCACCTTCCTATCAAAATTTCATTGCGAACATAAGCAGTCCTACCTCCTATTTCTTCCTTCTTCCACATTAAATAACTTACTTTTTTCTTTTTGGGTGATTTACTAATTGACTTATGTGTTTATTTAGTTCATGTAGAAGAGTAGTATTATCTTATCAAGATTATATTAGAAAATTTTCTACATGGTAATTGCTCTCTTTTTGGGTCGTTTTTAATCTTAATGTGGTAATTTGGTTTTAATACTGAGACGTGTAGTCCTACTCAATAATAAAATGCCTACTGTTGCTATTTTTTTGACTGGCCTCTCCCTTTGAGGAATGTCCTTGTATATATTATTGCTACAAGTTAGAACCGTCCAGGATGTATTATTTATTATTTTGCTCGTACACGATGACATGGAATTGTAAAGATCTCAGGATGTTGCTTGTTAGCCCAAGTTTTCATTTTCTATAATATGACGGTCTCGCATGATTATTTGCCTTTTGTACGTCATTCACAGTCGATGATTCTACTCTCCTTACCTGCAAAAAAATCCACACCAAATTAAGTATATCGTAAATGTATTCTTTGTATGCTTTTCCTGTTTTGATTTTGATTAAAAGGAGTAACGGGTATTTTCTTTTCTTCGTAGCTAATTTTCGTTATAAAGTGATTAAATTGAATGAATGGATGATCTTTTGTTGTGCATATTTGCCAACCTATTTGCATTTCGAAAGGAGAGCATCATAAGGGGATGCAAGCCAGGGGCACGACCAAAAATATTTGTCTTAGGCTTACAAAAATACATATTATATATATAATATACATATGCACAATTTAAACATAGGTGGGGAGATAGAAGTATTTTGCGTGATAACATGTTAACGGTGATTGGTTGAGGTGGAAATTATTTTACCTGATCGGAAGTCATAAGTAATTGAGTAAATTTGTTGTAAATCGTAAATCATGAATCTTTTTTAATTAATTAATTAATTATATTGAATTCTTAATTAACTTCATTTTTTTCGTGAAAAAAGGCAAAATTGTTACATGCGCAATTTCAAGCGCAAACAGTATGCTGATGGCAGTTGACAGTGAATGATGCCCGCTGGTTAGGAGACCTCATGAGCGCTCAGCATGTGTAGCAGATCTCCTACCTGGTACCCTCACCTCCACTGTTGTCTTCTCTTCTTTATTTTCTCAGTTGACAGTGCCTTTGCTTTCTTGCCGCCTCTGTGTGTGTGGCCCTTTTCGCTTGGCTCTATTTTGTTATTCAACCATGCCATTTTTAATAGCAAATTTCAGTCCAATTATTTCTTTCGAGTAACTGATTGTGTGTATGTTTGGCCTCTTGTCGCGAGACTTTCAATTAAGTAGTGGTTGCAAAGCCGCTAGGTGCATGACAAGTAGTACAAAAACCTTCTGAGGAAATACTTGCTACATGTTATTTTGGTTAACAAGGTGACAATATCATCATCGACCATTATTTTTGAGTAAAATATTGTAAATAATCACATTTCAATTTTTTTAACATATATATATATATATATATATAAATGCAAAAGCTTAAATTTCTATCAAATATATTAATCACTCTACTTCTTGTTTCATATATAGTTAATTTATATATTTTAGGTAATTTTGACTCTTAATTTTTGTTTTATTGTTATAAGTGTCCGTAGTTGAACTTGAAATTTTCTGAATCATACGCACTATAAATTTCATAATTTATGGACGATGTTTGATTTTTAAAACTTCTGTTCAAAGCTATATGATCATATTTTATCAAAATGAGGTATTATTTATGTTTAAATTGTACAATACCTATTTTATTTATTAAATTTTTTATAACGGATGATCAATTCTTGAAAAGAATTCTTGAAGTTCAACCTTTTGTTTTATACCACAACAAGAACTTGAAGTGTTAGATTTATTCATCGTTTATTAATAAAATTTTCCAGTTGTACGAAATTAAGCAAAGATTATAACTACAAACTACAAACTTTGGCTCTCTCTATGATATTTTCCCTTATTTTAGTGCAAGTCCCGCAGAGTAATTGGTTGATAAATTTGTCATAATACATATCGTTAAAAAATGTGAGCGTAAGAGAATTGATTGAAGGTTATAAATTTGTGCAAACTGCATCCACAAAAATAAAACAGCAGAGCCCTGAAGATGCGGCTGCTCAAGTCCAAACGTAATAATAATAAGGTGATGGCAATTGATGGAGAGTGACAGGCACTCAACTATTTATACTAGCATTATTTTGATATCATTTTTTTAATTAATATTAATTATAAAATTATATTTTTACAAATTGTTTGAAAATTTTAACTCTTATATAACTCAACTCAACAGAAGATACAAATATATTAAAATCTATTCAACTAGAATATACTCGCATCATATCTTTTTTCTAATGAGATCATACAAAAACTCATACAAAAGAAACTAATATATATATATATATATATATATATATATATGCAGGAGAGATGAATACAATCCACTTTTTAAGGTTTTATTTACAAGTAAGGACGTTAACTTTGAAATGTATAAAGACAACTAATAATGAAATATAAAAAAAATATAAATAAATAAAATGTATTGAAACCATCTAAAATATTATTAATATTATTATTCATAGTTGGTTTGCATTTTAAATAAACTTTAAAAAATATATATAAATCTAGCCTTCCCATGACTCTACCAAGTTCAAATTTAACTCTTTTCTTAAATGTTTTTATTCCAAAGAAATAATATTCATGTAGAAAATTGAACATTAAGTCAGAGTATTTTAAGTTTATCAAGCTCAATTGCACCAAACTCGATTTTTTAGCAAATTGATTCAAACGGAATATAAAGTTTTATCCGCTTACTTCATATGCTCCTCAACCACACTTACATAATTTTAAACTTTTTAAGTATATTATTTTCACTTTTTAGCATAATTGTGACAAATGTAGAAAAGATAAAATAAAAATGGCATTTGCAAAGTTTGAAATTGCCCCCCACCCCACCAAATTTCCAATATATTATATTGTAGTAAAAATTGTGCAATTCAAAATAAATTGATTTAAACCGTTTCAAATGAACCGATTTTTATTCCTTCATAATTGACGACGACTGAATTCAATTAAATAAATTTACTTACGTCACAACAAAATAAGATTGTAGATATCATCAATCACAAGAAAAATCTTTATCACAAGTTGAACAATTATTATTCACAACCTAAATCCTCAAGTCTCAATGGTATATAGGTAGGGTCTCATTTATAGGCAAAAGATAAGTCCTTTGAACCAAAATATTATCATATACAGATTTAATTCAATATACTAACGAATTTGATGAATCTAATAATCATATTTAACATTCAGATATATGATTCAATGATCCCACAAGTAGACGTCTCTCGTAATTACAACCAATATTCATGTGCATTGATTTGGCTCCATGCTCCTGAAAAATTAAGAAACAATGGCCGAATTTTGAATTTTGCAACTATATGATATAATGTGGAATTGCAATCATTAATGATGATAAATAAAAGATGAGAATGTACCTTTGATGGAGCTTAGTTGGGATATAAGGAAAAGGGGAGAGTATTAGGCAATGTCCGGGTCGTATAGAGAGCATCACAACTGAGTTGCAAAAGGCGGCAACGGCGGCGGCCCTACCGCCGGTGGAAGACAGCCAACAACTGTCAATGGTACCTTTCTGGCCTCCCTTCATTTTCATCTGTTGGTTTCACGTCCACACTCTGTTCTTTTTTCTTTGATATTACTGTTCTACAACCATGATAGTTCCTCAATTAAATCTTGACCTAGCTAGTTTCTGATTGATTTTTGTGATATTTTTTAAACCGTATCGACGGCTATACCGGATTTTCTTACTGTAGATGGAATGGTTGGTTTAACCGGATTTAACATGTTAAACTGACCAGTGCCACACATAAAATGATCCTCGTTAAAGGGAAATTTTAGGGTAAGCTATGTTCACATGACAAAAGTTTTTAGTTTTCTCCACGGTTCAATATGCCTAAGATACAATATAAAACTATGGATAAATTTTTTAAGTAGTTCTCGTATAATGAAGTATATATATATATATATACACACACAAATAATAGATTTTGAACCACCCTTGTTTAAATGTGAATTTTAATTATGATTGTCAATTTTTTATTTAATGGTTCATATTAGGTAATTATTAATGGAACTACTCCTAACTACCTACTCATAACTCCTAAATCTAAACTGTTAGATAAAAATTGAAGATTATGATTAAAATTCACAAAGTTCACATTAAAAAAAATGTTCACATTTTATCTTTTATATACACACACATATTTTTTAAAAATGTACTACTTTATAGATATTTTAAAACTAAATTTTATTACTATTATTTTGATAATTAAAATTAAAGAGTTAAAAATATTAGATTGATTTAAAAAATCTATAAGTATCCTAATTATTTATTTATATATTTACCAATGTAGATTTTGATTAATGAGATATTAAATTACTCCGAATAGAAATTATAGTTTATATAAAGTATATGAGCAATAGATGATATACATGATCGAATATATGATTATGAAGGCTCTTGTTAATATCATTGTGTTTGTGGAGTTTGATTTTGTATATGTATTGATCTATTTTTGTTTTTAGTTAATCGCCTGGGTTGACTCGTTTGTTATTTTTAGATATTTTCAACCAATTTTGGCCATTTTTTGACTAGTTTCGGTAATTTGATAACCCTTACATTAGTTTAGATGTATATTTATATTATTTAGTATTTTTTTATGTTATGGGTGTCTTTATTTATTTATTTATTATTATTATTATTATTTATTTCTTTGTATTTATATGCTTGCCATATATGATTGATGATTACGTGATAGTTTATTATTATTATTATTGATATATTTACTTATTAATATTAATCTTATTTATGTTTACTAAATTTTATTTAGTTTATTTATTTACCTATTTGTTCATTGTGTATATGTTATTATTTATTTGTATTTAATTACGTATTCCGTGTTGGATGACTATGATATTATTATTATTATTATTCATGATTAATTAAAATTATTTATTTATTTATTTATTTATATAATAATTATGTATTTATTTATTTAATTGTTGATATGTTTACTAGCACGACTATATGTGATATTTGTTCGTGTTTAGCCAGGATTTATATAATATAATGATATTATTATTTAATGATTAGAGTATTATTATTTTCATGTATTTATTATTTATCTATTTATTCATGAGTATATGTAATTATTTATTTATTATTTTTTATTAGTTATTTCTTTTGTTATGTCACGATTTGCATGTCAGATGTTTAATTGTAGGTTTGCTTAGTATCATCTTCATTATTAGGATGTATCAATGATGTGAGCACACCTCACAAGCATGCATCATATAGGGATGCCAATATTTTACTTAAGAGTGGGTTTCGATGTAAGTTTCGGAGTCCAAGCTCGCTGTAAATGAGATATCACGCTTGGAACTTGGAGCCTGGACCATAGGTCCCTTAAGACTCCTCTCAGTTTTTATCGTTATAGTTTGTTTCATTTTTCCTTCAGCTCTTTACGTGCTTCGTATCACTCTTAGCCCTGAGTATAGAGGTCGAGTACTTTTAGGGATTTGTCTTCAGTTCCCTTTGAAACCATAAGTTTAGACATGCACTGTATTACATTACTCGTAATCCTCCACATTTCTTTGAGTTTGAGGAATTCAAAGATAGAATTGTCAAGATCTTTCGAGAATAGAATAACTCTGCTCACCAATCCAAAGCCCGCTTCGGATGGCAGGCGCCCGCTCATGTAGCACGGTTGTTAGTTTTCCCTTATTTCACATCTTACTCAAAAACCCGAGAAAATCATATATACTGGCCGGAGAAGGGATTTTTATAATAGGCCCGAAGGCAACTTACAGTGGATCCTATTTTCGAAATCATATTCGAGGGATCTCATCCTCGACGGTTATTAATTATAGAAGTAAAATACATCTAAATGACCCGAGTTAAGTAGAGTCTGAGTTAAGTAGAGTCTGATAAAACAATCACTTAGCACGTCTTGTGATCAAAACATATGCGATAGACTATATTTATTTATGAGTGTATTTATTTATTAGTTATTTTCTTTATTATGCCTCGATTTTTGTGCTGGATCTTTAGTTGTAGGTTTATTTAGCATTATTTTTTTTAATTAGGATGTATTGATGATGTGAGCATGTATAACAAGCATGCATCATATAGATATGTTAGTATTTTACTTAGCAGTGGGTTTCGATATAAGTTTCGAAATCCTAGCTCGCCATAGATGAGACTTAATGCTTGGAGCTTGGACTACAGGTTCGTTAAGACTTTTTTCAGTTTTTATCGCTATAGTCTATTACTGATATGATTTTCAGACCACACGACGTGTTAAGTGGGTGACGTGTTAAGTAGTTGTTTTATTAGACCCCACTTAACACAGGTCATTTAGATGTATTTTATTTCTGTGATTAATAACCTCGAGGATGAGATCCCTTGAGTCTGATTTCAAAAATAAAATCCATCACAAGTTGTCTTCCGTCCTATTATATAAATCTCTTCCTATGCCTATATATATGATTTTTTCAAATTTTTCAATGAGATGTGAGACAAAGGAAAACAGACAACCGTGCTACACAAGTGGACCGTGCCAGTTGAAGCAGACTCTGGATTAATGAGTGGCCATTCTATTTTTGAGGGATCCTGACAACTCCACCTTTGAGTTCCTCAAATCCAAAAAAGTGTGGAAGGTTACAGGTGCTGTAGCTCATGTCTAGACTTGTAGTTTTAAAAGGTATTGAAGGCGCATACTTGAGAGACTTATAATTTGAATACCATATTATAGTCTAATATAAATTTAACTCAGTCTGAACCGAGTTTAAGCCATTCGATCTAAAATTTTAATAATATGTGAGAGATTTTAATATGATATTAATTCCAGTTTAAGCCGTCTGACCTAGATGATTAAGCCTACTACATATATACAGATCACTACATACAGAACATGACCTGCATTATGGCATTTAACACTTTGGTTTTATTTGTATTGAACATTTTTAATATTGCTATCCAAGTAAATCACTACATTGATTACATTATTTTTAATTTATAACAGTATTGTTTGAAAGTAATTGCAGACATCTTGATGACATGAAGTTCATTTGAAAATAAAATGAACGGATTTTATGTTGGACTTACAAGATGGATCTGCATTCATCTTGAAAGGAAATCAATTGTTATGTACTACTTGGTAGTTTGTTATTTTGACCTTCCATTAGAAATTAACTTGATTTGGTACCATATAGTGTGTTCCTTTCTTATAACACTAGTCAAATACTCGCGTAACATGCAAGATATATTTGAAACTTATTGATAATATGCATTAATAATAAACAAAATTAAGTCAAAAATATTATTAAGTATTAATTTAAATACAAATAGCAATATGCATTTAAATTTAACAAAAAATCTATTTTTAGAATACAATGGAACCATATACAAATATTGAAAGTAATAATCTTAATTGAGTACATATTAATAAGATTTTTTTAATTTGAGTAAAATTTAAATAATTAAAGAATTTATCAATTTTTTAACTTTTTTAATTCAAATGAAATTATACTTTTAAAATTTTTTAACAATAAATAATAAATAAAGAAAATAAGTAAAAACCCTAAATTAAGTATGAATTATTAAGTAACAAACTTTAATTCTTGCAATATGATTATAAACAAAAAGTTACATTTTAGCTGTTATTTTATAGAATTATATTTCAAATTTTTTTAATAATTATTATTATAAATAAAAATATCAAATGAATAAAGTAAGTATTAATGGGTCAATATAGTGAATTGTAGGCTAGAATTAACCACAATGCAAGAAAAATTAAAATACAATAACATGAAAAAAATTGGCATTTTAACGTAAGGGGGTTAATATATTATAATTAATTTATTTTACATGCTAATTTTCCTTGATTAGAAAAAATACTAATACATTATTTTTTTCATATAGTATTTAAATATTTGGGGAGAGGATAAAGTAGTCAAGAACCAGGCTGATGAAGCATTTCCTTCATAATGGGGACATGGGTCGTCCTACATATTCCCTTTGCCAAGTTCTGATTACAATAATTAATTAATACTATAATTTGGCGACAAATATTGGAGTAGATAAGAGGGAAATTTTGTTATTTCGGAGGTTGGGATTACGACTTTTTAGTTAATCTAATGAATTTGTTAATTAAAATTAAGAGTTAATTAGGATGCATTGGTATTTGATATCTAAAAGAGAAATAAAAAATAATTTGTCAATTCATCTAAATAATAGACTTTGAAGGAATTTTTGTGGGCTATGGTACATAAGTCTTTATAGTAAAATCTTTTGGGAAGTAGTTTCAAAAAATAAAATAAAATAAAATCTTTTGGGAATAATATCAAGATGCATAAATTATTTCATTAAATATAAATATTCCTGAAATTTTTGTCAAACTTTTGCCTAACAAGTTTATGTGTTCAAATTACAAATTTGCATGATATTTAAGCACAATGCTAAAAAGATGGTGGGAAGATTTTCATACTAATATTAATTTTACTCACGGAAAGTTTTAATTTCACAAGTTTTGTATAATTTACCTTCATTTAAAAGCTCCTTTTTCCCCCCCAAGAAACCTCAAATCACAAGTTTTTATTTTTTTCTTTTCTTATTTCTTAATTTAAAAGAAATTTTGTTTCTCATTAATTTTATTTATTTATTTACCTTATTAATTCTATTTTGATAAAGTACCTTTCTTCATTTTCTACGACGTTCTACTTACATTGAAAGAGACCAAACCCCCATTGACAACAATTTATGGGTCCCCCTTATGTGTGTAACGATTACTCATTCTCTTGTACAAAATTGGGTATTTTTTGCTTTTTAATATTTGGATATTGGCTGCCAACCTTTTTCATTAATTTATTAATTAAAATAGGATTATAAAAAATATAATGTAAATTGTGCTTTGAAGTTAATAATGATAATGGTTATACTCGAAGCCCTAATTAAGGGATCTAATAATTTAATTTACTTCTTTGTCCTGTCCATCAATGGGTATGTTTAACTTGGCCTGTCTCGAAGATCGACATTTATTTGTCAATATTTGTATATATGTGTTTTATTTTATTTTGAAAAAAACAAAAAATTGACAATTTATGATAAAAAATTTGTTGATGATTATGTGTAAATTTCTATTCATTAATATTCTAGGCCCTTTGGATAAATGATTAATTCTTTAAGTAGATTTTGTCACCAACTGGTCGACTTTAATTTTACACAAGAATTAAATTTTGGGTTAGTACTTGATTCAACTGGCTCGACTTGCATTAGAATGTTCACTATTTTTTTATATTTTAAATTTTAGAAGGTCCACTATTGAGTATACATGATGGTCAAAAATATAAAGTAGAAATGAGGAGGTCCAATCAATTTTCAAATATTACAAATATGATCATTGACATTGCAACTTAGCTAATGAACTTTCAAGTGCAAATCAACTTAATGATTAAATTAAAAAGCTTTAAATCAACTTATATATCACATCCATTGAAAATTTATCAACCTAATCTAACCATCAGAGACCCTGACATTAATTTATATCTCATAATTTTTATAAAAAAGGCAAATTGAAAATGAAAAGAAGAAAGAAGAAGAGAAAGAAAAAAAAAGAAATTCCATGACATTGATGAACTTGAAGCCTTTTTCATTCTAGACTCTTGAGTCTTGACTATTGAAACTTTTTAATTTTTTATATAATGAATTATTTATTTATTTATTTAATATTTTATTGTATGTATGTCCAAGCATTAGAGTTTAACCCTCTTTAGGCCAACAATCTCTTAGCTTTTTATGATCATCACATCAATTTTTTTAGGAAAAAATGAGAGGAAAAACTTAAATAATAACTGAATAATTCTGGGTCCTAATTAAGCAGCTAAAATTATTCTCATCTATTGACTATCTCAAGTCATGACAACTAAAGTTTGTATTTTTAAAATGATAAGAGGGAATTAATTAACAATTATTTTATTAAGATCTTGATTGTGTCCAAAGTCTTGGCCTCCTTTTTTGCTGGACTCCTTAGCAGCTAGTGGAGAAATTTTATTATTAAAAGATATTTGGGACAAGCCATATTTTAAAAACGGCTGACAATTTTAAATATTTTTAAAGATATTGCACTAATAAAATATCAAAACGGGCTGACAATTTTAAAAAGAAAATAATTTTTAATATTTATAATCAATACACCTTAAATAAAAAAATGTACTTGTTTGAATCCGATTATTTTGTTTGCGTACGTGTTTGCTGAGTCTACTGCACAAATGCGTTGTATGGAGACTATATAAGTCGTCTTGTGTTTCACATTCCCAAATTACCCTCGTGATAATTTACTTTATTACTATCCTTTCTTTTACAGTGGTAAATGGTAAAATAATATGATTTGGAAGACATATTATCTTATGTATCTTTATTATACCTTGTGTAAGATTTTGTTTGTGTAATCGAATCAAATAATAAAAGTTTATACTATAAACTGTTTTGATTTAATTAAATTTGTACTATAGTGTGTATAAATTATATTTATTTTAATAATTTTAAAATTTTTGGCAAAAAAATTTATGTCACTAATAGTTTTAACCTGACTTAGAATTATCTCCTTTTTAGAATTGTCTATATAATCAATTCAATGATGTAAATTTTGAAACTATTAAATAAATTTTAAAATTTTTGTAGGACAACTCTTATTTAATGTTTTAATTGATCTCACCTTAAATTATATTTAGACATGGCTTCGATTTCCACTAATTTAAAGAGGGAAATATTTTAATTATAAATAATTCATCTAATTGGTTGTAACAAGTAATACTACAAATTGGTTATAACAAGTACTACTATAAATTGGTTATAATACTTATATAATTGATTTAAATATTTTTAATTGAAAACAATTAACTTAATTATTACAATTAAAAATTTAAATATCTCAAATTTAAAAAACATAAACCAATTAAATAAATACTACTGGGAATTTAGCGGACAAGTGGAGCAAAAAAGAAGACACATTGGCACGTGGGGTGTCAGTTTTATCAAACTCGAGAGTTGACGTCCCAGTTCATCCCCGTTCGGTCTCGGACACCAATTTAGGCGATGGCAACATCGAAAATAAGGGGTAAAGTTGAGTGTAAAAGTGTACCTCTTCGGCGTGGAGATATTGAAGAGGGTAGAGTGGGTGACAGGATATGACACCCCTCCACACTCTCTCTACCCCTATCCCCCCCTCCCCCCCTTACTTTCTAACTATTCCCCAATGAATATCTTCCTAAGAATGCCTCCTTCTGTACAAGTGCTACATTGTTATATAATAAATCCCCTGACCCTCTTAAAAATATCTTAATATATATTTTTAAAAATACCTTAATTTTAAAATTATATTTTATGATAAAATTCTCTATCGTCGCACTCTTAAAAATGTCTTATTTTGTGATTATATTCTACGATACAAATTGTTAGTGACCTTACTGTTTTAAGTTATCTTGATTGCCCATTAATACAAGAAATTATAAGTTTGATTCTTATTATTAACGTGTTTTCAAAAAAAATATTTTGTTAAATTTATTAAATATTTTTATTAAACGTGAATTAAATTTACAACTTTACCAATGGGAGCTTTAATTCTTCGAAAATAATTTTATTTTATTAATTTCATTTAAAAATAAATTTTATAATGAATATGTTAATATGCATTATAAAGTTATCATAAAGAATTTAAATTAATTTAGACTCATTAATTCATTCAAAAAAATAATTTATTTAACAGGGAAAGTATTATTTTTTAATCATAATAAAATTTTATTAAAAATTTAATTTTTGCCGCGTTCTCTCGCTCACACGTATACACACATTCACCGTACCATGAAAAATCCATCTTAACTGCCTTAATATATATATATATATATTACAAATTAAAAAAATATTTTAAATAATTAAAAATCCATCTTAACTGCCTTAATAAAAAAAAGTAAAATTAAAAATAATTTCATTCAATTAAATAGTTAAAATATTTTACAAATGCCACGTCAGATTGGGCGTTTCTAGAGGCTCAGTTGTGGAAGGGAGGGTCTAGAAAAATCTAACTCCCGTGGCCAATGGCAAGCTACTGGAGTTTTATCTGTTTTTACCAAGGGGACAGCTTTTGGGTGGAGAGAGAACCAGATGCTTCCCCTTCGATGAGTTTGTGAGTGGTTGTTGTTGTTTCTTCCAACCCCTCCCCTCTCTCCCGTATTTCCCTTCTAGGCTCCGAGTTTCAACATCTCTCTGGAATCTACTGCCCACTGAGATTTTTTGCCATTGGGTTCTTGGAGGTAGGGAAGAATTGATGAAGCTCGGGGAGGAGCTGTGAAGGTTTGGTTTTGTATGTGTGATGATATTTTGCTCCTGTTTATTCTAGATATTTGTGTAGCTGGGCAAAACTATTGAGGTGTGTGTTTGAATGGCATCCAGAGATTTTTGTTTTTTGTGATTTTTTGTTCTTGGCTTTTTTTTTCTTTTTCTTTTTCTTGGGTTTGTTCCATCTGATCTTTGTAAGAGTTCAATCATGTGTTCAGAGGTGTGTGTGATGATGTTCCTTGGTGGGTTCTTCTGATCAGACTTGCTGCTTTGATTCCCCTTCTTCGTCTTCTTCTTCTTCTTCTTCTTCTTCGTCTCAGTGGAAACTTCTTCGTCTGAGAGTACTCACCTGCTGATTGATTGGTATTGCTTTTGTTCAATTTTCCTGTCGGAATTCCAGGTGCTAAAAAAGACATCTTTTTTTTCCGGTTTCTGAGCTTGCTTCTTCAATCCTCCTTCCCTGTTTGAGGATCTGGAGTACTCCCCGGGACTTCACATCATCTCCTTCCCCCATACATCCAATTCTCAGTTCGCATCTCCGTCCAGCCACCGCCAATATCTTCTCCGTCCATCATCTTTTGATGTAGCTGCTTCTGTTACCAACCAACCATTCGTCTCCATGGCTCCTTCTCGACCCTTCCTCCGCCTTTCTGCGGGAAAATCTACTTACCAACTCCACATGAAATGACGGCTTGGGAGCCTTTAGAACCTGGTAGATGTTGGTGATCACCTCCCCCATGGGGCTTTGAGGTGATTTGATATCAAGAAGGGACCTGATTCGTCTCCTTCCTTCTGAACACGCCAGGCCCCTCCCTTCTCCATCTCTTTCTTTACTGCTACAGTGTTCACCCACGTTTTTTTAAGCATAAAATAACGCCCCGAGATGAAACGGATGGCTTTATTGTTCTAGTTTTCACCTCTTATCTCCACCTTTGATTCCTGGATCTTCCCTTGTGTGCAGGCATCGAATCAACCCACCAAAAAGCTAGGCCTCTTGATCCACTCCTTTGGTTGGATTCATAGATTTTTTTTTCTTTTTGGTTATGCTGGACGATATAGAGAGGAGGCTTTGTCCCAGTCGCTGCAGCGAGGCTCTTGGGACTACTACTACTGCTACGGTTGAAGAAGAAGTTGGCATAAGGAACGAGGAGAAGCTTGTCTTCAGATGTTATCCCTTGATATCACTCCAGACCCTCCCTCATGTTCCCACAAGGTTGATGGTTTGAAGTCTGATGGTAGTGATCATCCCAAGTGCCCAGCTGGTGAAGAGGTTGAGCTGCTCAAGCAAGACCAAGCCTTCTCCATAAGGTAAATAATGATCATCATCTTAATCACTGTTAGAATCACTGTTCATGTTCATCCTGGATTTCAAAATTTTTTTTTAAAATAAAGCATAATCAAAGACTGCTGCTTTGGCCCTTCATCAGGCTTTTCTTTTCTTTGTGTCATAGATCCATGGCGGGGAAGCTAGAGAACCGCCCATGTTTGATCTTGATATCATCTGTTGTTATCCTGAAGAAATTTCTCAGATGGGTGGGGATCATGTCTTGACCCAGTTGTAGCAGATGTCATGTCTTTTCCAGTTGATTTCTGATCAGTTAAACCATCTTAGCGTTGATTCTGGTAGTGATGACTGCAACCTTGCTTTGTGGCTTGGATTGACCATGGTGTCTGATTTCTGTTTTTGTATGATTTCATGAGTGAGCCCATGAGGGAGTCCAGTTTGTTTCTAACTGACCCGGGAGCTAGAGGGATGTGCGAACGAAATGAGAGGGTCCATATTTTTGTCGGCTAATCATGGTGTTCAATACTTGGTAGTTTTGGTTAATCATCAATTTTAGCATATTTCTTGGGGATTGATTTTTCTGATTTTACATCACTGCATGGTATATGAGCTTTGATGACTGAAATTCTTTTGGGTTGTGAAAGCTATTGGTTGAGATCTGATTGCAAAAAATTGTTCTTGCAGAGAGTATGTTCTCACATCAAGGAGCAAGGATATACAAGTGAATTGGCCCTTCTCTGACAAGTTTCTGCAGCTTTGCTTGAAGCATGGCGTAGAGAGGTGTTGCCACCGTTTGAACCTGTTTCTGCAGTGAGACGTGATCTGTCTGTGACCATCCCAGGTGCAGAACTTGATAGTCAGGAAGCCCTTGTTACAGAATTGGAAAGAAACCAGGGTGCAGAAAGGAAGGATGTCACCTTGTTGGGCTCAGAAGCTAATGGTTTTGGCCATAAGCTTGATGAGCCTCTGGTTTCACGTTCATTAGGATCAACTGTTCGAATTCCATCTCTAGCATTGGAGAAAGACAATACAAATAAAACCGTTAAAGAGGACAGAAGATCCATAAAGAGATCACCAGTGTCTTTGTGCCAAAAGGAGTCTGTTGTTGAAGAGACCGCAGTTTCAATAGTAACAACTGATGCTCAAACTAGAGTAAGCTCTGACTTCCTGAGTAAGAACAAGCCTCCTGCTGTTCCTGCAAGTAAGAACATCAAATTATCAAAAGCCTCGTTGGTAGTGTGTGACAAGACCCAAAGCTCTTGCGAGCAATCTGAACAAAAGCGAAGGCTGATTGTGAAGTTTGCTGGTGAAGGGATTTTGCCTGATCCGAGTGCTGCTGTGACGGAGCCCATGGCTTCAAAGATATGCCCTGTTTGCAAGACCTTTTCTTCAACTTCCAACACTACTTTGAATGCTCACATTGACCAATGCCTTGCGGTGGAGTCAGCGGCAGGAATGGAGGTGGCTGGTACCTTCAGAGTGTTCAAAGTGAAACCAAGGAAGATGAGGTCCATGGTTGATATATGCGCCACTGCCCCATGCTGCACACTGGAGGAACTGGAGAGGAGGAATGGCATGTCCTGTGCCACAGCTCTGACCACAGACGAGCTTCCTGGTGGCAGTGGCCATGCAGCTCAGACCAAGAGGCCTCGACCGGAGTTTTGTGAGGATGGGCGGGAAGTGTACGTGGATTCTAGTGGTACGAAAGTTAGACTCTTGTCACGGTTTAATGATGTGCCCACTGTTGTTACTGGAGGAGGTAGTGCTAAACCACGGAAGCTTGGCAAGCTAAAGAAGGGTATTTTCCCTAGCAAAGAGCAGCTCGGCTTCCATGGTCACAAGGCTCACAAGAAAGGGAAGCTTCACAAAAAGAAGTTGGGCTTGCTCAAGCATCATGATGCTGAGGTACGTGTACATTATGGTCAGTGTTAAGATTGGGCCTTTTACTACCGAGCTCCCTTGAGTTTGTTGTTTTATTTCCTTCAAAATAAGTTTTTATTATTCTTGTGATGGCTGCTGTAGATTATATTTTATCTTTTGTGAAATTATTTTATTGGGTAGGGAACATGATATATACTTATTTTTTCTGATGAAATATTGAATTTTCAGACTCTCAAGGGATCAAAAGGCAAAGAACATGAAAAGGAAGAATCACTTTCTGAAATGCTTAAAACCCGGGAGTCAGTAGCAACTACTGAGGTTTGTAGAACTTTAGAGAAATGGGCAAGTTGCAAAAGGTCTGCTGCTTCAAAGAAGAACAAAGATTTGATGCCACCTACTATAGTAAATGAGAACAGCCGCTTGAGTTCTGGCAGTTCTGCTAGAGAGGAATGTCACCGTCAAGGGAACTCAAGTTTGCAGCAGGATAGATTTACCTCTTCTCACACTGATACTGGAGGCTCACATGACAGTGCCAGCGATTGGGAAGAGAATTCTATCGATATTTGTCTAAGCAATGTTCATACACCTGCTAAAGTACATCCGAAGACGTCTGATCATTCAATGTTGAATGGCACAATTTCTTCTGGAACTTGTATCTCTTCTTGGAGTTGCCCAAGACTGGAGACTCATGGGAAAAGTGACAGTAACCCTCTAACATCAATGGGCAGAGAAATTTCTAGCATTAAGAGTGCCTATTCCAGAAAGTCTCCTAGACTCATGGAATTGGAAAACTCTCATGTGGATGATAGGAATACCCCAAAGAAATCACGCATGCTCATTGCGGAGAATGGACAACGATTGCAACAATTGCCAAATAAGTGGGTGGAACCACTGTCATCAAGCTGTGGCGATTCAAGAAATGATCAAAGGCTTCGTCATTTGAAAAATATTATGAGGGAGGAGGCCAAAGAAGGTGTCAGGGAAGATTATCGAATTCAGAATGAATCAGGTTTTAGTTTAGATGAAGAATTGCAAAGTCCTGGCTCAACAAACCATGTGTCACATGACAGCTATTCTGGAGGTAAGGACTAATTTTTTGATATTTACAACTTTTGTGATTATGCAGAAAAATCTCATTTAATAATGAAATTGGTTGCTTTTTTAGGTGCTGGGGATCTCAACATTGATACCCGAAAGCCAGTTTGTAGGAATTCACCTTCTGATGCTGATTTGAAGGCTGATTCCTGTGAATCTGTAGATGAACAAACGATGCCGATGTCTGCAAATGAAGGTGTGGCACCTGTGTCATATAGTTCTTGTGATGAACAAGAGGTACGGTTTAGTGATGTGAGTACTGTTGTTAGCTCGCAGACAGCGGAAACAAATTTGAGATATGAGGGTGAGTGTCTGCAAAGGATTCATCAAAATAAATGTGGAGAGTTTGCAGTACCAGAATTATGCTTACCAAGTTATGAAGACATAGGCTATCAAGTTTTCCATGCAAATTCTTCTGCAAATGTTGGTAATCCACAAACTATACCAGAGTATCAACTTTTGAATAGCCATTCTTTACCACCTTGTTCTGCTGCAACCCGGCAGCCAGCAATATCCACAATGCCTCCAGTGATACAAGGGAAACAAAGCTTCATAGATCCAGCTCGCTTGGTTGGTGCTGTTCATGATGAGGAGAATCATACCTTCCCTCCAGCTCAACCACAGTTGCAGGTGAAAGAACAAAACTTGGACGAGAGAGTTTAAGAGTATCGATTCCTCCAAATTATCTTTTTAAGTTTCCAGATGATCAACCATGCTGTTGTTCTAGGAAGGAAAGTGTAAGTCGGACTTATCATGGCTCAAATATTTCAAGGCAAAATTTTGTCTCTAATTTGCCAATGTTAAAGGGAAAGCAGATGACTTCAAGTATGAACAACTCAAATAGGATGGGTGCCTTTACCTCATTTGGCGCTCCCTCGGCACCTCATGTTGACCCTTTCATGGTGGAATCACCGATGAGCCGTGTGAAATCTACAAGTGCATTTAGAAACATCACTAGCACTGAAGCTTTTGATGCACCTTGCCCGTCATCTCTTGCCCATCCACAATCTGCTCCAAGTCCTGTCTTAAGGTTAATGGGGAAGAACTTGATGGTGATGAACAAAGACACAGATGTGCCTGTCCAAGATCACAAGGCAGTCCTTCCCAATGACAATTCAAATGCTAATTATCTGAAACTTCTTGGATTTTCTGCAGGCTCGGCCTTCAACTCTCAGACATCAACTGGACGGAACCTGAGCACTTCCCCATCAAATTCCTGTACTGGTTATTCTAACATTTCAAGAAACTTTGGAAACGCCAAGTATGTGCAATCATCTGGTTTAACCCGTGATTTTTCAGCTCAAAGATTTACTCAACCAAAGGTTAAAGCAGATGTACTTGTTCAACCAAAGAGAGTAGATAGAAACTATAGTTCTCCGGCAGGTCTTACATATGAAATGATAGAAAAACCCCAGTGCCTGAGACCAGCTGCTACTGATCACATCACAGATTCTCCAAGAGAAGTGATTGTAATTGACGATGTTCCTGAGGTGGAAGTTGATAGACATGGTACTTGTAGACTTTCTGGTCCTAAATCTTATCGGCCGGTTTTGGGAGGCTTGTTGCTGCATCCAAGTGCTGCCAATTCTAACTCTGGATCCATCAGGTTCGCATCTACTCAAGTTCCTCATGTCATGTCCTGGCGCCAATGTTGACTCCGGAAACTGAGGTAATTACTGAAAGATGTTGAACGTATCCCTCATTCCTCTTATGTACTGTCATCAACTATTTATCAGATCTCAACTCTGTATACTCTACCAAATGTAGAATTGTCTGCAAATGCTTCTACATTGAAGCTTGCCCATCGAAGATGGTCTTTGAATGATGGAGCTCTTCGGAAACTGAATAAAGGAGAACTGAAAACATGGGCTGGTAGGCAACTTGTTATACTATAAACATGTGAATTTTCTGTCACTAGAATTTTAAGAGTGCTGTATTGAGGTTCTTGGGCGGAACCTCTTGAGCGACTAGCAATTATGGTTATGAGGAACTTTTTTATATAACCTAATCTTGTTTTCTGCTACTCATGGAAAATCAATAGTAGGAATATAATCAAAGCTGATATGATGAGTTGGTGTACATGGTTTGAGATAGCAAAAATAATCAACTATTTTTGAAGGAATAAGTGCACCTTCTACCCAAAATAATATAGGGTTTGAGATAGCAAAAGCCAAAAACAGTGGTGTCATTGTAGTTTTGTGTACATTTAGGTTCAGCATTGGTTTTTCAAACATACATTCAAGACAATGTTGTATCATGCATATCATCAATCTATGGCTGTCAAAGGTCATACTTGAATTTCTATATCATAAGAACTCTGAGTGAACCTTGTTCAACATCATACCTTCTCATGGTTGAACAGCTGATTGATACTTTTTTTGCACTTGATTAGTCTTCTTTGTGCACCTGGTTGCCCATGCAAAACTTGCAAAGTTTTTGAACCGGATGCCCTTCCCCTCGCAAGCACCTATTGTTCCGCTACTCAAACCCTAACAAGTCCCTTAGGCTTCCTCATACGCGGACACGTGTAGGTGGGGCCCACGCATAACTGCCACGTTCGATTCTATTTTCCATGTTCCGTTAGTAGTAATACCGCCGTGAGCTATAGAATAAAACAAACAGACGTATATAAAAGAAAAGAAAAGAAAAGAAAAGAAAGAATAATTAGAAGACAGCTTCTTCAACGAGGATGTATTTTTTATGCAGAATAGAGATTGCAAAAAATGGTGTGAGACCCAAATGTCGACAAGTTTGTAGGACCTAATAATGTGATAGCCCACCAATGGAGTAAATTTATTTGTACACTGAAATCAATTTTACATTGTACAGGTGTGAATAAATCTATCCTCTAATATTGATACACATTTGACATTTATACAATATGAATTTTCGCACATAATTGAGACTTCAAAAGGTATAATATTTTTTGATTCACCTTAATTCAAAATTTATTTGGGACGTTGATTTATTGGAATACATTTGTAAACTTTCAAGGCATAATACTCATCTTAACCTTAAGTTTTCTCCGATTATCTAATCGGGTTTAGGATGGAAATTAAGAACAATCCAAGTCCCACATCTATTAAGGTCCATGCGAATGTGTGGATACGGGTTTAAGTTTATTCAAAATAACTAGTCATTTTGAATTTTACGGTAATGTGCGAACGTAGGCGAAATTGTATAAAAAGTATAAATTTAGTGTAGAAAGTACAATATAGCTAAAATTTTGATATTGTATGCTGATTCACTCTTATTGAATTTGTGAAGGGCCCCAGACAGACAGTGGACTCTTTTCTAAAATTATTTTTATTATTGTGCTTCTCCTACAAAAAGGTCTGTTGTATAGTGGTAGCATGTCCCTTCTAAACAAGAACACAACAAACCTATTGTAAGAACAATGGTGATAAGTGATTATATATATAATCATTCATCAAGTTATTAAACTATAAACAAATTTGATATTTCTCTTTTATAATAAACACAACAGATTTTTACTTCCTGTTTGTGACAAATATATTTTAGAGAGTTGTACCATGTGTTTGTAACAAATATTTTTTTATTTTTTAAAAAAACAAAACTTTTGTTTGTATATATGTTTATAGAGTTAAGCCTGTTAATAATTCACATTATATTATTCTTCTTGTTTTGCTTCCTTTTTCTCATCTTAATGTAATTCTAAAAACCCATCTTCTATTTTAACTAAATAAACATCCATCCTAAGCTAGATTATTTTACTAGTCATGCTTAGAGATAATTGGCCTTTCTTTAAAAGTGGTATTTGAATTAAAATTCTTTAATGTGGCGAAAATGGTTTGATACCTTTAGAAAAGGAAGATTTGCTTAATAATTTTTGAACAAAAATCCGTAAACAGGTAAAAGTAAAAAAATTGAAATTCGCACTGTAATTTTTATCTCTAAAATAATTGCAAACATTACAAATTAAGAGAGAAAAGATAAAAATGGCAAGTGTGAGATATAGTAATTTTAAGATACCAACTTAGTGATCAATTCATGATGCACTGTTCTCAATTTGTCAAATAATGCCACATTAAATTGCACATCAAAAAAATAAAATCTATGATCAAGGCGAAGGCCAGGTAAACAAAAGTTAGATTTTTGGTTGCACTCCTAGCACATTTTATTAATTTCATGTTTCAAATTAAGTGAATCAATATTTCATGGTATAGGTAAACTAATTGGTGTTTTTTGCTAATACCCAAAATTCACTTTATTGGGAGTCTTTTAAAAGAGGCTTTTTAAAATTTTTTTGGTTTCACATGAAATGGCTTGTCTTTCACATCTGAGTTTCATGGCATAATGATTCTTGACGTTGGAAGTTTAAACTTCATTGATTTGATACCAACAGAGTCAAAGTCACAAGTCAGTATGTGGAAGATACTCTTTGAACTGTTCTATCTTCTAAGCAAGTTGGAACTTCAAGAAGAATGTTGCTGCTTTGAATTTTTTTAAAAATAGTTAAGAACAATTTTAGTTTTTGGTGCTTGTTTTATGGTTTTTCTCTGTTGGCTTGTCAGTAATTCACTTTTTTTGGTATTTTTAATAACAAAAAAGAATGAATAGTTTCAAGTTTACAATAAGAATAGTTTAGTTTCCAATTACTAGTAAAAATTAATGATACGAGAAATTAATTGTATATGGAGGACGTTTTCTTCCTGTATTTCCTTCGCATAATTGATAAAAAACTAAATTTTATATAAGAAAGATAAGTCAATTACTTAATAACATAACTGAGGAAAAGATTAATTATGTTGAAAATTGAAGTAATTAACAATAAAGAACTTAAGAATAAGAATAAGTTAATAGTACTTCAAAAATGAAAAATTCATAAGGCTTACGTGCAATTTTCATATTTGAACTTCGATACAATTTGACATGATTAAGAAACTAAAAACAGCTAAGAAAACGCAACAAGAACTAAGAAATTAGCATAAATTATTTTAAACCTACAAATCGAAACAACTTGAGAGCAACACCATTTTCTTAATTAACAATAACCTATTAATCAGAGACGTTCTTTGAGTGACGTCCAACATAAATATTTCCGCGTAATTAATTTTTATGAAAATGACAACAAAAATCAAAGTAAGGCTATCGAGTGTTAGGTTACCACAAGTAATGCTCAATCTCAATGTGGCTGGTAAGCCATATTTTGCGGAGGAGAAATGATCCTGTCAAGCTTAAGAAGCGTCGTGAACCATCTTACTCTGGATCCGTAAAAATCACTTGTTCATCACCTCTTAATGTAACACCCCAATTCGGTTCACTCAGCGAACCAAATTGGAAATGCTATTGGCGACCGAATCATTCTGTTAATCTACTTAATTCGGTTAAGCCGACCCGGATCTTACCTTAGCGTCCTAAGATGGTGATGTAAGCATTCAATGCATGGATAAGATGCATATGTTCTATCGTGGTTCTAAATGTATGCTATGATATGCCAACCAAATTTAAAATAACACAAACTCATTAAAAGTTAAAAAAAATAACAATTTTTAAAATAAAAAGGATAGAATCTCCTTTAAAAGTACAATATAGACCACCCTGTCAATAATAAATATTACATATAGTAGGCCTGAAGGTATCATGATCTGGCTCTCAATTTTCAAAAACAAACTTGAGGGATCTTATCCTAGAAGATTATTAATCCATAAATTTGTGAAATTCGTATGTGTTAATGACTAGTGTTGAGTGATAGACGATAAATCTGCCACTCGGTACATCCACTGTACTTATTAAAATAATTCACGATAGAGTGAGAAGTTAAACTAGAAGCGAGTTCTAAACTGGATTTAGTAGAAGTTCTCAATTATGTTTATGTGCCTAGGCGGTGAGCTATCTACACATCAAAATTAAAAATTAATGCTCACAATGATGCATTCACACATCCTATATCACACTCACATAAAAAATACTCATCACATCAAGTCGTATCATGATCAAGTAAATTATAGTGCAATTAATTAAAAACTTATACTGAATTTACCTAATTAGGTTATTAACATTTATTCAACACAATTCAAATCATACAAATTTATTTTATTTATAATCAAAATAATTTATTATGTCGATTAATCAAATCCCAGCATCCTGTGTTCATAATTATCAATTTTAAGTAAATGGGTCGAAGTTAATTATACATCACGTCGTCGGCAATTAACGATCATTAGGGTTTGTCGCATGGGTAGAGACTCGAATTAGACACCCGGTGGCTTTTGAAGTTCGATCGGGTTCGGCTAGATGAGTTTGGCAAAAATCAAGGCAATTTTTAGTAGCTTAGAAGAATTTTCTATTAACTTTTATGGCGAGAAAATCGGGACGATGAGTTGGCACCAGCTTGGCGAACTCAATGCAACCATAGTGGTGGTGAGGGCGACAGTGGCGGCGATGGTCGTTGACTGCAACAGTGAGGTTGAGTGGGGTCGATCGACTTGTCCAATCGGTCCTTGGTTGACCTCGGTGGTGGCACTCGGTGTGGGGGAAAGGCTCTTAGGATCGAAGGGGGTGGCGGCAGAATCAGCCTCGTCGATCAAGGTGCAAAGGCGCGTAAGGGCATTGTGGCGGCCGGGCGGTGGCCGGGATGGTGGGGGGAACAGAGTCAATCGACGCATCATGGCGGTCAATCAGTGGTGATGTGGTTGCCAGAGGAGGCGTTGGCTGCAACAATTGGTGTGGCAATCAGTGGAGAGGGAGAAAAGTTAGGAGAGGGTTTTGGGTGGCACTCTCGTGAATAAAGAGTTGACTCGACTCAGACTCTAATAAAAAATAATAACTAACTCCTAATAAATTTTAAAAAAATCTAGAAAAGTATGAAAAAATCTCATAAAATATAATACACTTCATAACTTCAAAATGTCATGTTCTATAACTAATAACTCATCTAAACTGATATATAACATGTTTTAATGCATTATTGGGCCTGAAAAAATACATATTGTTATATACTCTTGATTACTTATTTCTCATAATTTTTTTGACGTTATTATCATGTACTCAAGTACACGTGACATTCATCGTTTATAAAGTATGGCTGACCTCAATTCAAAGTACGAGCTATAAAATTAAGTTGACTTGAGCCGACGGTTGAACCGATTGGTTCGTTAATGTAAAATTCTGACTCGAGTCCTAGGTTTTACCCTTAAATTGATTTAGACAGGCTGATACCCTTTGGGTAATATCGCGAAGCATAATGATAGAACTTAATTATCTAGATTTTTGATTATTAAGAAAAATTATTCATCATTAATGATAGTTTACCATGACAAGAATTTACAACGATTTCTTCGTCTCATCTTCCTCGGGAAACATGTCTCTACATCAGCTAATTCGGGCCTCTATAAGATTTAAATTATTTGTGGGATTTATTGAGATTTTTTATATAATTATTTTTAAACCTGGCCTTTCGCAAGATCTTGTAATGTCACATATAAAAGCTGGTCTGCCTTGCCATAAAATTCCACCTACATGCATGAGAATTAGCACCCCATGCAAACACCATACATTGACAAATCAGTTGTGAAATTTGGCCGAATGATCAGCATATGATAGCTGTCATTACATTTGAAAATTTTCTAATATGAAGAAATGCTAATTGTAGATCATTATATTATTGGGTTTTTAGAGCTAGAAGGAAACGAGTAGAGCACAGTTTAATTTATTTCTAAACTAATTTATTTAAGTTTGGCTTATTATTAGGTTATATATTTTAAACCAAGCTTGAGCCAATCGCTCACCTGATTTTGGGTTGTGTTTAATTGAACCAGTTTCGGGCTGAGCCAATTCGAGTTGAGCCAAACTATTTAACGGCTTTATTAGCTTGAAAATTAGTTTTTATAGTAAGATCTTTCAATTCATAAGATTTTTAAGAGAAAAATTAAGCTAAATTATACCTTATATAGTTTATTCGCTTATGTGAGCTATAGCTCTAATACAGATCCTTTTTTGTTAACCCTACATAATGGTTCCATTTGCATAGGAAGTATAGAGGTTGATAAATTTTAATCTTTTTGAGTATCAATTTGCCCTACTTTGAGATTTTTAATAATATACTAATTTTTAAAATATTTTTAAATTAATTTTTATTACATTTATTTTGAAATTAAGATAAATAGGGCAAAACTATTAAATTAAATTGATTTGAAAATCTATAAAATAACCATAATTATTTATTTTTTCATCTATCTGTCTGGATAAGGGATGCACGAATCGGCCGATTCCGGTGCGGATCGAGCCGATTTAAATCCAGATCGAGCGCGACGCGATCCGATTTCGGGGCCAACTCGGTCGACCCTGAATCGGGTCGTGAATCGTCCCGTTTCGACCGATTTACGACCGGTTTAACTCGGAATCGAGATCGGCCGATTTAAATCGGAATCGGTTTTTAGAAATTACCAAAATACCCTAGGTATAATTGTTTATTAAATTAATTAGCATGGGTAAAATGGTAATTTGGATTTAAAAACATAAATCATACCCTCCCCCCGATTCCGCCGCCGCTTCGCTCCGCCGCGCTTGCGCGGTCCTCCCTAAACTGTCCTCGGTCCGACCACGCCACCGTCGCCCGATTCGACCTCAGCTCCGCCTCTGCCGCGATTCGTCGCAGACGCTGCGGCAACGCCAAGTCGGCTTCGCCGGCGGCCAAGCACGCACGCGATTCCGCCGCCGATTCTGCCATCCGGACCCTCCGCCGACAGTTGCGTAGCCTCCGCCCGACCGGTCCGACCACCCACGCGACGTCCGACGCTCGCCCGACAGTTATTAACCTTCTGCCATTAGAACGGCTTCCGCCGCGCTTCGCCTTGCGACGCTCCGCCTGACCTTCCGACCTCCAGCTCCATCCGGCCATGCCACCGCCGCTCGATTCCGACCACTAGCTCTGCCCTCCGCTGCGACTCCGACGAAAATTTGGGTAAGGTTAGATTTTTATTGGAATTGAATATTGCGATGTGCAAATTAGTTATCTATGATGTTCTAATTGATTAATATGAAGTGGAAATTCTGATGTATAAATTAAAATTTTGATTAATATGAAGTGGAAATTGTGATGTCTAAATTGAAATTTTGTTGTGTGCGGTAAATTATGATGTGCAGTATGTGCTATGTGCAAATCGTGATGTCACAAATTGTGATGTGCTAATATAGCTTGGAGGTCTTGAAAATTTGCTTGGTAGTGGTTTGATTGATGATGAATTTTTTGATGTGCTAGTGTTGATATGCTAGGGTTTTTAGGAGCTGTAATTGACCGTTGTATTGTCATAATTACATACTTTTGTGATTGTTATAAATACTTGAATTTGTATATTTATGTTGAAATTATATAATTATGTATTTCAGTGTAATTTGTCTTGAGTTGGCAAATTTTTGTATATGACCGATTTGAACCGATTCAACTGAACCGATTCCTGGCCGATTCAGACCGATTCCGATTCACGGGAAAACCGATTCCGATTCGATTCCGATTCCGATTCCGATTCATGCAACCATGGTCTGGATTTTAGGTAAGGGGTCCCATAAATTTCTTCAAATAGAAGTTAAAAACTCGTATAAACTATATGAATTGGAGCTCCACATATATACAGCTCAAATTAGCGGTTAAAATATGTACAAATGATGACATATATGCTATTAATACTCCAGATAAAAATAAGAAGGTATTAATTAAAAATATTAAAGTCAACATTTTGTTTAGGCAAAGATGCATCAAACGTCTCGAGTTCTAAGTCAAATAGAACCCATTTGTTTAAGCTTTATTTATAATTAATTGTATTATTATTAATTATGAAGGTGGTAATTTATTCGAACTCTAAGATAAAAAGCACAAAATTCAAGGGAAACTACCGAATGCAAAGTGCATCGAAGCTTGAGTTCGGAGCTGAATCAAGCCCTATTCTTTCAAAATATATTTATAATTTATCGAACATATATTATTATCAAGCTGAGAATTTATTCGAACTCTAAAAATAAAATTTACCCAAGAGTCGAGTAAATCTAGACTACAAGTCTCCATGCTACAATATTCTTTTACTGACGTCATTTGGCAAGACCGTGTTTCATGAATAAAAGCATGTGTGCCTTGGAGAAAATTACACCCACATGATGATCGCACCCATGCAGACACCCACCTTTCACAAAATTCGAGACACTCAAAGGTCAAAAATGTTGAAGAAGTGAACGTAGCAGCTTCACTACAAAACCAACCAATCTTTGAGCAGTGCATGCATTTACATCTGTGAAAGGGGTTATTTTGTTGTGGGGAAAGGGCTTCAACTCGGTACAATTGCTGTGTTATTATCGTCAACAGGTCGAAGATTAAATGCTAGTTGACACAGCTTCAGCTCGGTACAATTGCTGTGTTATTATCGTCAATGTGTGCAAGATTAAATGCTAGTTGACACATTCTCGTGAATCCTTCATTGAAAGTAACCTCCCTATAAATCATTCCACCTTCCGTTCTCTTCATCTTCCTCATGCTT
Organism: Piper betle; assembly: GCA_033002965.1. Classification (NCBI taxonomy): domain Eukaryota; kingdom Viridiplantae; phylum Streptophyta; class Magnoliopsida; order Piperales; family Piperaceae; genus Piper; species Piper betle. The sequence continues at coordinate 3,345 of JAURVB010001302.1, read as the reverse complement.
CTCCCCCAACCTTTTAGCCTTCAACTCTCCATAAGTTCCATGTCTTCTTTCACTCACACACACACACACACACACTAGCTAGAGTGCTCCCATATAAACCACTCAATATTATATATGTGCTATTCGAACAAAAAAATCATGAAGACGGGCAATTAAGCTAATTTTGGAGACAACCCGATTAAACAAATTGAGCTAAATCGTACTAAAGAATATGTTACACAAGACGTCAGGTTAATTTTGAGGAACAAGCTAAGCGAGCTAAAAAACATTGTGCGCAAGACGATCAAACTAAGCCCAGGTTAAATAGATTGGAGCTGGAAATCAAACAGATATGTATATGTGTATGAAGCTAATTTGAGAGAACCAGATTGAATTAATCTGGCTAATAAGCGTTGACACGCAAGACGTCAAGCTAGCTTTGAGGACAACACGATTAAACGAATTGAACTAGAAATCGTGTTCAAGAACATGCATAAAGAAGACATCAAGCTAGCTTTGAGAAGCAGCCCAATGGAACGAATCAAGCTGACTAAGCGACAGCGCGTGAGCTGTTATACGTTTGCTGATGGGAGGAATCACCAGGGAGGAGCTCATCGATTAGATAGTTGGTGAGATAATTACTTGCAAGGAGCAATGATCAGTAGCTGCAATTCAAGTAAGATCAACCACTTGGAATGAGACATGGCTTCTCTACAGGAGGCAGCAGTGGGAGTACACAGCAATGAGATCTAATGAGCAATGTCATGTGGGGTAGAAAGGCACACTAGTCGTGAACTTCTTTTCGGAGAAGAAGCAATGACAGTACATCCCAAGAATTAGCATCAGCTAACCCTGTGCTAACACCAGCGGAAAGACAGAGGATGCAAAGCATTATCCATAATTATTAGGTGTAAGTGTCTATGTGGTGGCTTATCCAAGTCCTTGGTCAATCTTCTGACTCCAACCTTGGACAAGCAGTGGAAAGCGCAAGCTGGGATGTGGCAGGCAGACAGAATTTCCGGTGGAGTGGTAAAATGCGTAGAAATTTGAAAGAACGCCAACAATGAAAGTACTACTGGGTCAACAACGACATGGAGATATGAAAGCTAGGGAGCAAATGTGAGATAGATACCTAGTGAAGTCCTAGCCATGAACAATGGAGACAAGAACACAAACCTATGTAGTGCTATGCTCAACACGTTAAGTATCCGCTAGGAGTATGTTTAGAATGGCTCAAAGGAATTGATAGGGGCTCACACAAGCTCTAGAGCATGTGGTTTAATTTCGATGCAAGTGAAGAACCTTGCTAAGGGCTTGACATGCCGGTAGTCCTCTTGAGTTTGGGAACATGTAAGCAATTGGTGTATGGCTGTCGTCAGCTCATGCCGTAAAGTGTTGGGGTCAAGTCCTGCAATGAGTGCAACCCTCTATGTTTGTGCCCCATGGGGTTTGGAACCCTGAATAAACTGTCGTTGATAAGCTAGAGGAAGATTGAGGAAGACATCAAGTCATCAATTTTAGGGTGACACCAACTCTTATAATATGTAGCCGAACAGAGGTCGCGATGCCACGAAGGGTGAGCGAAACTCCTAAAAACCTGCCCTCATTTTGGATTGTAGGCTGATGGCTTTCTTGAAGTTGGGATCGCTAGTAATCACTGGTCAACCATACGGTGAATTCATTCTCGGGCCTTGTACATATCGCTCGTCCACATATGGGGAGCTGGTCCTTGCCCCTAAAAGTTGTTACCTTAGCAAGCAAGGAGGAGAATACCAAAGCCGGGCTAGTGACCGAGTGAAGTTGTGAAGATAACCATACTAGAAGGTCTTGGCTGGATTCACCTCCTTTTCAGAGTGAGCTAATGCCGGGTATTTTGGTTTGACACTACTTCACATCCAAAAGAAAGAAGCGGCTATGTCTAAGCTAGCTTGGAGATGGAGGTCTTTTGTTTCTCGATAGTAAAATGGTATGGTCATAGAGCTTAGTATACTACGATTGAGACAAGTTGATAAGTCCCAACTTTTACTTCCCATGTCCTCCAGTGTGGCGACACAGGAGCGTAAAGAAAAAGGAAAGATAGATGGGCAGGTTATTAGTAATTACATCATTGTTCTGGGCTATAGGGCTCTTAGCACAGTTCAATGAGAGTAACAAGTGGTGCTTGATGGGAGATGTGAAGATCATCCAAGTCACAATAGCATGGCGTATACCTATTTGAATCGGTTTTAAGCAAACTTGTGGGAAGGACATGGGCGGTTGGTTAGTCCAATGTGAGTCCAATTTTCTATTCACTCGTGAGGTCTGGGAGGTCCAAGGGGGACTACCACAACTCCTCTCTTCTCAAGAATCCATACATCCTTGTGTAACGACCCGCCATTTCACCAATAATATTGTGGGCCTAGCTGGCTAAGGTGTTACCAATATGAAACTACTAGTGCAGTGTAATAATTAGAAACGAAGTGATGAAATAAAGGTTCCACAGTCTTGGAACTGGTTCCGGCAACCACCTGTTCTCAAACAAATAAAAATAGGAGTCCTCATATTGCTTTGCTCCCATGCTCTAGTTAATCAATCATCTAATCTCCGAGTCTGCACTACCAGAGGCTAAGTCGCGTTGGTGGTACCTTGCTAACGTAGTAATTGTAATAAAATAAAGCCAAATCCGTAACATTCCTGCATTCCATATATTTATTTAGTGTGCGGTGGAGGCAATTCACCTACTGCTCCAAAGCAATGCCGGAGGAGGTCGTCCCTGACGGTCCACACACCCGCCAGCGTGGCACCTATCGGACGGCTACCACCGTCTCCAGGTACCCGGTCGCCTCGCGCACCCGGCATGTCGCCTGTGGCGGCTATCACTGCACTCCGGTAGGTATACTATGCCCCGTTTGATGAGCTCTCACTACCAATTCTCGAGTGCCAGTTGCACCACACCCCCGGCCGTCGCCTTTATCTGGGGAGGCTATCACTGCCCTTTCTAGTGCTAGTGCCTATACACACCACGGCCGGAGCCTTGCCCCTATGGGGAGGCTATCACTACACTCACGTGATTGCTACCTGGTTGGGAGGCGGCTATGAGAGCAAGCTCTCATATGATAGAAGCAAGCATATACTCCACGTGAACACTCTGAAGGGCACTACTGAGGAAGCGCACTAGGCTGCGGACCCGCCAGCATCCCAAGCCTGCTACTCTACCGCTGGTAACGTGCCGCTCTCGACGCACTTGCTTCAGTACTTCACGTGAAACTTTATCCTAAGCCCTCTCCCTTACCTCCATATTTCTCCTGGCCTTGAGCACGAAGGTCGAGGTGCTCTCAGATGCAGGTGGCAGCCTTTGGTACCCTTTGAACCCACAAGTCCCGGACA
>JAURVB010001301.1:0-10894 GCA_033002965.1 Piper betle | reverse complement strand
AAAAAAAGGATTTGGCGGCAATTGTTGGGATCTCGTGCAGCTGACAGATCGCTTTTTTTTTATGGGTTTTCATTTTTAACTTAGTATATATATTGTCTTTAATTAAATGATGTGCCCCCGAGTATGGGTTGTGCTAAATTGAGCGAGCCAGCTCGTGAGTATTTAGCGTTCGGTTCGGCTTGACTCGACTCTGAAACTCGACATTTAAATACTGGAGTCCTCGAAAGCTCGAACTCGAACTCGACTCGAACTCGAATCTTACGAGCCGAGCTTGAGCAAGGTCGTGTTCGACTCGACTCGACTCAGCTATAACTCAAACTCGACTCATGGCTCGACTCGAACTCGAATCTCACGAGCTCGACTCGATAAAGTAATATAATCAATATAGATTTTGATATTATATTCGATAATATAATATTATAATATATATTTTATATATATATATATATATATACACACACACAATATAATAACAAAGAAGTGAAATAGTTGAGATGGTAAGTATTCAAGTTGATGACCTCAAGGTTGTGGGTTCAATCCACATTGAGTGCATTTTTTTTAAGTGAGGGACTTTTGACTTTTAATCGAGCCGGTTTCGAGCTCACGAACGAGCTGGGTTCGAGCTCGGGAAAATTAAACAGTTTAAGTGTATTCGAGCACGAGTCGAGCTCGAACACATAAAAGATATTCGAGTCGAACTCGAGCATGTATGTTCAAAACTCGTTCGATCTCGAGTCGAGTTCGAACGAGTTTCGAACTATTCGAGCCGAGTTCGAACACAAGTTGAGCTCGGCTCGCTCGCTCGATTAGCACCCCTAAGGAAGTTCACTGATATTTTAACGTGTGTGCACACTAAAAAAAACACCACGTTTATTCGGGTATTTACAAAATAACACACCCTGTTTATTTGGGTACTAAACATTAGTTACAATGAAAGAATTGCAAATGACATGAAAATTTTAAATAATTAATTTACTAAAATTTATGCATACATATATATATATATATATTATGTTTTTAAAAAATAATACTTTTACAACATATTTTGTATTCAAATTAGTCATTATTACCTTACATGGTCCACCATATGGTACCTAGTGAATACTTACTAATAAATTCCCCCTAGATAATAAAAGGGAGAAAGTTTTTGTTCCTCATAAAGAGCACACATAGATGGCCATATAAGGTAATCATAATTATTGTGTATTTTCTTCGATGTAATCATACTTAAGTTATATATAAAGTAAATAACTTAATGTTTTAAAAAAAACTAATATAACTACTTTTGGCCCAATAATGGACTACTTTAAAATTTTCATGTCACTTACAATATTTTCATGTCAACCAAAGAGACTCTAAAATGAACACCACGCTCATTTGGGCACAAGAACACACCATGCTTATTTGGGTACTAAGTATTTACAATGAACACCAAGTTGTTTATTTGGGCATGTCCGAACCTGGCTGAGGATGATCCAATGATCAAATTCATTCATCCTTAGTATGATTCGGACGGGAGGTGGCCGGATTTAGCTACTCTGGCCTGATTTGGCCTAGCCAGGAGGCGGCCGGATGCAGCCGCCTCCAATTATTGGTGGCGAAATCTGCTTTTTTTGTTTAAAAGATAGGTCTGAACTATCCTTGTAATTGGGTGGTTCATATTGGTGCTTGGGATCACAAATTTTTCTTGTCCTTCTTGCAGATAATCGGGACTATATATGAGAAAAGTTTCTATGAGACCAGGGTCTGGAAAAATTTCCTACCCCTGCTATCTGAACTGTCTCATCACAAGGATTGTCCAATTCTTCTATAAACAAAAAGCGATGGCTGGGAGGCGGTCGGATGTGTCCTATTTTTAGCTTTTTTAAAATGCACTAAGTTAAAGATATTTTAAAATTAATTTTTATTACAATCATTTAGATAATTAAAACGAAAATGTTAAAAGCATCAGATTGATTTAAAAATGTTTAAATATGATTATTATTTATTTTTATATTTTTCTAAGCTCAAAGATTTGAACCTTCCTTTCCTTGGCGAAGTGCTCACTCGCAATTCCAATACTTTGAAGTTTACAATTTAAGCTCAAACATTTTAGTCATGGCTGAAATACAACCTTCTCTTGAGATTTACACATTGAAAACTAAAGGATTACAAGCAAGATGGTAGCCAATCTTAAACACAAAGTTTGACCGTCAAAGATATTTAAGAGGGTCTTTATGGGTTCAAGGGTATCATTGTTGTCTCAAAACACACCCCCAAAGGTCCTATTTATAGCTTTGTAGGTCTCTTCCCAAGTAGTAGCCTTTAGAGCTTAAATCCTCCAAGTTTGCTTTTTCCAATGGCAACTTTTAATAACTTATTGAACGATCCTCCAAGTTTGACTATGTCATAGTCTTTTGGTGTCCTGTATCTCTTGTCTATAAATATGTAGTTGTATATATGGATTGTAGTGTACACCACCAAGTGTGATATTGTGTGTCACTATGAGGTTTACTGTGAGGACTAAGTGAATACCAAGATTTTACTGTGTGGACTTGATGAAACTTTGTGTACCCATTATTTGTTATAGTTGATGTAAAACTCGGGCTATTTGCCCAATAGTTTTCAAGTCGATTAGGTTCTTACCTGAATTGGGATAGTTGGGTCTGACCCTTCTTGCCGTAGTTTGAGTGTGGTATGCTTTGTATGTTGCCGGACCTAGTCTCCTTTTGCTTTGACACCCTTATTGGATGCTACGCTCCAAACCCTTTTTTTTTCTCAGTTGAGTCAGGTCTAGTTAGATGTTGACACTGTGTCCTTTGTAAGTCTAGTGTGTGTTCGTGGCATGTTTTGGAATTTTTTTGATCAATCCTAGCCCTTGTGGGATCCATAGTGTGGTTCCTAAGGACTCCCTAGCAATGTTATGGTGAAACCCCTAAGTGTGTGATTCCTGCATTGGGTGCAAAGGCACTTTGCCAACGCCATTGCACCAACCTTTTCGTATTTAGGGTTTTTGGTCTCGGTGCAACGGCACTGGCACAACGCCCTTGCGCTGAAATTTGAAAATTTTCCCAGGAAGAAAGGCATTGTGTCAGCGCCCTTGCTCCAAGACTTGAGCCTGGGTTGACTTTTACCTATCCAAACAGATGCATGGTAAGCATGCAGTGGCCAGTGGATAGGTGACCAGTGAAAAGGCGCTATGAGAGAACCCTTGCATTGGGCCTATTTGCTTTTCTATAAAAACCCCTCATTCTCCTCCATTCCAACCCTTCCAACTCCTTTGGCTTAGAGTCCCCCTTCCTCCTTTGGCTTCTCCACTTCATTTCCAGCAGTTCCTAGCCTATTTCAAGCCACCTTGAAGGCTTGCCTTGCCCCTAGGGTCGAAAGTCTTGGGGTTGGAAGCCCCAAAAGACTTCTCCTTTGGTCTCATTGAGGTAAATCTACTCTCTTTACCTCCTCACCCCTGGTTGTTTGGTGTGTTTGCTTGTGTTTGTGTTTGTTTTCAATTTTCCAAAATTTTTCTCATGTACCTTGCTTGTTAGGAGTTCGTAGACTTTGGAATCGTGTCATTTGCATGTGTATAAAAATAGTGATGACTTTTTGAATGTTATGTGGTTGCATGCATGCACTGTTTTAGAGTAAAAAGGAGATCTTTCCTTGTAGTATGCCATTTTGCATGATATGAGTCTTGCTACGTTCACAATAGATAGATCTAAAACTTTCACACATATGACTTCGTCTTTTATCGTTTTCATGTACATGTTTGGGTGACAAACTTGTACAAATGTCTCAACTTTCGTAGTCATCTGTGACCTTGCCACCCTTTCCCCCAATTTTTACACCCTCTTGTAGAATCCGTTTTCTGTCAATTTTTTGTATGCATGCATGGCTATGTCTTTGCTAGCTCTTGTAAATATGTCCCACTAAACTAACAACTTAAAATGTTCGGACAAAACCCCAAAGTGATTGATGTTTCTGCTTTGTTGCATGCACGTTCTTCCATGATCAATGATTGCACTCAGTAATGAACTAACTAAAAGTGGTTAATAAATGCATGAAAATTAGGGTTGGACTTACTAATTGTGTATTGGAAATCCATATGTACTAGGATCAATTAAAAATCATTTAGGTGGTTAGATTAATTGATTTTCCAATGTGCACCAAAATACAGGGTGAAAACCCTAGTTCTCTAGCTCCGGATGTAAAATTCGAAAACCAAGTTAAATGGTTTTAGAATTGTCCAAAATTCCTACCACATATTAGGGTACGTCACAGTAACAATATCAATAAATTTGGGAGCTTTTCGATTAGTATATTCCAAGTTATAAATTTCCCAAGCCCAATAAAAAACTCGAAGTAAAATTGGTGTGCAGCTCAAGAACACAATGCTTAGCATCATAAGCCGACCTTAGTGGGCCTTGTTCACCTTGATTGGCCTGCGGGCTAGCCATAGCTAACATTCCAATTAAGACTTGGAGTGTCAGGGACTACTGGTCCAAATTTCAGCTCATTTAAACATCATTTGGCCCGGCCAAAAAATCATCTAGTTAAGTCTATTCTTTTTCAACTAAGTGTACATATAACCCTAACCCCTAAATAAGTTACCTAATGAGGTTTAGCAATCTACTAAGCTAATAATTAAGTTATGTATGTATCTTATGTGTTGTGCATGTATTGAGACTTTGCCTCGATGTGTGTGCTGATGTAATTTGTATTTGATTCGGGTTCCATCTTTGTATTAGTATCCTCGTCGATTTAGGACATTGATCTTAACTCATCCAAGTTCATAGGACTCTCCTTTGCTTCATCTTTACTTGGCTCCTTGAGTGTCGAGTTTAATCGTGCTTTAATTGTAGGATGGTGTTAACTGTATTTTATTGAATCCCTCCATTGTTAGGCCATTTAGTCGAGTTTTTTGTAATTTTAATAATACTTCAAGGTTGTTTTCAAAAATTGAGATCAAGAAACTATTATAAAGTCCCTACCCAAGCCTATTATATAATTATATGAGGGTTTATCATTTTACAAATACAAGCGAATTGTACGGGTAGTGTGGATTGCACTAGTGCTCCCTCAAACAGTGAAGTAAAACAATGTATAAGGGTACTGCGTAACGCAACAAATTTATAGAATTTGTGACACTAACTTAACAGTTCCTTTGTCATTTAAGTACTATGGCAGGTGTTATATGGAGCATGTTAAGGGCCTAAGCTTTTATGTATGTATGTTTATGAAATTGGCGTGCATGTGTGCCGACTTGTACAAATTATGTTTATGTTGCTTAGTGCCCTATGAGGTACTTTCTAAATTTTTTAAGTTTCTCGAGGGTAATGGAATATCCTGCCAGTATCAGTTTTACCGAGCAATCATGTTTGTTTAATTACTGGTGTTTTCCTTATATATGTATGTGAAGTTCCGTGGCATTGGCCGATCCTAGGTGAGTTGATCTACAACTTAGTGGTGGTGGCGGCGGCCTAGTTTTTGTTATGTTATGAACCTCGTTTGGATGACTCTATTTGTGGGCATGAGCCTTAACTCTTTTATGAATCATGTATGGATTAAGGAATTGGCTATGATATGATGTATGCATGTGTGTTTAATTAATATTTCATATTGTTACTTCATTGTGGAGTAGTTAAACTTTGGGGCAAAGGCTAACTGTTGTCTACTGGGATTGTAAGCCTAAAAGTCCTGGAACATGACTAGGAGTGATTCCAGGTACATGAAACACATTTGACGCATGAGTGTGGGAGGAGCATACTAGTCTTTCCATGCGAAGAATCCACGTGAAGCCTAGATGTTAGGGTTTGATGCCTTAGCATTTGATGGTGCCTTGAATTTAGTTACTTGCATTGCGGGGTATGTAGAATAGGTAACAACGACCAAGTGATTATTTTATTGCACTCATTCGTATTAAGAAATCAAATTACCTAATCCAATCTTTGAAACAAAAATTAAGAATTGGAGCATGTCATAACATCTAATCTCTTAATTGCAACAGGTTGCGCCTCTTTTATAGTTCAGAGTGATCATTGCATTCTTAAAGTCACCACTTATAGTTGCAGGGGAGGTGTTGCCTCTGTTGCAGTTAGAGGGTGTATTTAGGAACTATTAGTGTAAGTTCCGTCCTATGTAGTATGATGTTGCATGTGTTCTATAAAACCTGGTAAGGTGTTCGTCTTAAGCCTCCTGAAGGGTTGAGATCCGCTTTCATAATGTTTGTACGCTATAACCTAATGACTAGCTTTCAAGATTATAAATGACAATTTGGTTTGTCCTTTCGGACCGAATTGGGGACAAACTGAATTGGGGTGTTACAATGGATGGTTTGTGTGTTTCATAGTTTGTTACTCCTTACTTTACCTTGTCAAAGCATAACAAAGAAGTTTAGAGGACTTATGTGATAAAATCCCAGCAATGTTTATGTGGATCTACATGCCTAGGTATTTTTGTAATATGTTTCCCATGTAGATCTATGTGCTAGGTGCCTAGAGGATTTGGAATCATCATTTTATCATACTTTTTTTGAATGTTCTATGGTCATTTGCTTGTACTAATTTGGTAGAAAATACATCTCTCGATACATATAATATTTTTATATGATCTTTGTCTTAATGGACTCAAAAAAGATATATCCACAACTTTTCTTAACATCATTACATTTCATGATGCATTTATGGGCATGTAGGCATGCTAAATTTGGTGAAACGAGTAAGTTTCCTAGTAACTGTGACTTGGCCACCCTTTCCCCGATTTTTACACTCTGATGTAGGTTGTCGTTGGTGTCTATCTTTTGTACGCTTGTAGATCTGCTCGCTGTTTTGCTCTTTAGAAAATACCATGCTAAGATAACCATCTTAAGAGCATAAACAAAACCCAAATCGTTTAATGTGTTTGATATGCTGTTGATGTGCTTTGCCATGCTTTAAGTTTGTTCTCCTTGGTGAGCTTGCTAAAAGATATTAATAACATCTATACAAATCATTTATGGCGTCACTAAGTTTCTAATGAAAACATGTAATTTTGGTGTACAATAAAAATCATTTACGTTGTTAGATATCCAATTTTTTGGAGTGCACAAGAATGTAGGGTGAAACCTTAGTTCTCTAACTCTAGAGGTAAATCAAAAGGCCTAGTTGTTTGGCGGTGAGATTGCATGAAATTTCACCCAAATCTTAGGTTTTGTCCTAGAAAATTACCATAAAATTTGGGAGACAATGGCTTAGTAGATTCTTGTATAGAAATTCTCCAAGCCTCATAGGTCCAGCCAACTCTAGAAATTACCTACCCAATGCTTTCTGTTCCCAAGTTCACTTAGGCTAAAATCCTTGGAGTGGAGCTGAACTTTTACAAGGTTCAATCTCATGATGTTAGCTAACTCTTCCTCTTTACCAAGGCTAGAGTCTCCAAGCCCATTAATAAGACTTAGGAAAATTGGTATGTGGCCCAAGAATATTGTTCTCATCACCTTAGCCGACCTTCTTGAGCCTAGTTCACCTTGTTTGCCCATGGACCAACACCTAGAAATTTTTGTGTTAAACCATTAGAGTGATAGACCTACTGGTCCAAATCTCATCCCATTCAATCACTGATTGGCTTATTCAAAAAACTTGACCAGTTAAGTCCATTTGATAAAACCCTAAGTTTAGGACTTTTTTACAAAGTGTACTTACAATCCTAAATCATAATTAAGTTACCTAATGAGGTTTAATATGAACATAAGCAAGTTAATTAAGTTAATTAAGTGTCTCTATATTGTGCATGTGTTGAGGCATTACCTCAATGTGCGTGCTAATGTAATCCAAGTTTGATTCGGGTTCTATCTCTGTGCTAGATTACACAGGGAGAGCTCGCTGATTTAAGACGTAGAGGTTGACTCATCTAGGTTCATAGGACTTCTTTACTTTGCTCTGCTTGGCTCCTTGTGGGTCGAGTTTAAGTGAGTTTTAGATGTAGGACAACATCGACGGTGTTTTCCATAAGCTTAATAAAACTTCAAAGTTGAGATCCCCTGATTGTTTTGAAAGCTAACTCCATAAATTTTATTATACAAGTCCCCACCTAAGCATGATATATCTAAGTATATGAGCATTTCAATTTTAAGAATATGAGAAATCTCTATGGGTAGTATGAATTACACTAGTACATATAATTTGTACAAATTTTATTAACATCTTTTAGCAAGCTAACTGAGGAGCACAAACTTAGAGTATGACAAGGCATGCATACATCACAACAAGTACAATAAATGATTAGGGGTTTTGTTCAGGCCCTTAAAGTGATCATCTTAGCATGGTAGTTGTACAAGAGCAAGCCAATAAATAGGTCTACAAATGTGAAAAAGATTTGACATCAACAACAACCAACATTAGGCTGTAAAAATTGGGGAAAGGCGGTCAAGTCACAGTGACCATGAAAGTTGTCACCTTTCACCAAGTTTGGCATACCTACATGCTCATAAATACCATAATAGATGAAATGATATTCATGAGAATCACAGATCTATCTCATGTGAGTGCAACAAGACAAAGATCATGCAAAAATATATACATCATGAGATATACGTCTTATACCAAAATAGTGCATAGATCTACATAACTACCTTGTAAAAATCATATCTTTTTAAGTATGCTTGGAAATGAGATTAATAGAATGCCTAATAACTCCTAACATACACAAATAAATGAGACAAATACGAATACATCACACACAAGTGAGCACAAATACAACAGCAGCATACAACATGGAAAAGAGGTGAAAATCAGATCTTTACCTCAAGGGGGACAAATGGGAGGTCTCTTGGGGCTTCCTACCCCAAGGTCTATAACCCTAGGGGCTAGGCTTGGCTTGGAGGGGCCTAGGAGAGGCTAGGAAGAGCCGGGGAGGAAGAGGGAAGCAAGGAGGAAGGGGAAGGTCAGAGCAAGGAAAAGGGGCGAAAGCTTGAAAATAGGGCTGTATTTGTAAGCAAAAATATGGGCAAGAGGAAGGGTGCTGGGTTGGCACATTTACACTGTCCGCTGCTAAGCCAAACCACGACCAGCAGACTAGGCAGGCACACGGGTCAAAATTGTGTGAGCTGAACAGCACACAAAGCTGGGTCACACGGTTGGGCACAAGGACACTGGCCCAATGCCTTTGCTTCCAAGGCCAAAAAGAGAGGGAAGATTTAAATTTGGGCACAAGGGCATTGCTCTAGTGCCTTTACACCTATACATAAAATGAAAACCTAGAAAGTGTTGAATGCAGGTGCCTTCACTTTGAGTTTGCACTCTAAAGCGGTCAGGAAACCTCGAAAATTGTGCAACAGGTCCCGCAGGGGCTAGGATCTATCCAAATGGGTTTCGAACATGCAACAAGTAACTAGGCATGCAAGGGGCTCGATCCTAACTTCTAACTAGACATGCTTCGACCAGACCAAAAATAAAAAGGTCATGCACATAACATCCAAACGGAGGTACCAAACACTGAAGGAGGTCTGACCAAGCAACGTATGTCACACTATACTCGAACTACGACAATGAGGGTTAGACCCAACTAACCAAATCCGGGTAAAGACCAAACCAACTAAAAAACCCTCGGGCAAATGGTCAGTGTTTTACACTTGACCTATCAATTTGCTTTTCAGCCAATTGAAATATCTTCAAATTAATTATATATCCAATACTTAGTGCAGTAAGATCCATATATAGATATTTAACTTAAATAATGCATGACTTAGTCATATAAATTTGCACTTTATGTCGGGATGTTATAAATGGTATCAAAATTGAACTGGAAACGTATTGCATGGTTAAGTAAACTAGAATATACATGAGCTGGTCTATGAGTTGTGAAAATGAATTTTAAGGACAAGATTTCTTAAGGTGGGTGAATTGTAATACCCACCAAATTAATTCCATATGTAATAATTATTGAAATAAGATCAATTGCTTTAGTTAGAGTATTCTGATAGATCTTCAACTTGAGTTAACTATTTTAAGTAATGATTTCAGTTCATCAATTTTCACTTTAGGTTGGGTCATTATGGCTAAGCAGACGTCGGTTCAAATTGAAAATAATTGATCGCACAGGACAAAAATAATTGGTTTGGTTCCATCATTATTAAAATTTAGTTTGGTTCGGTTTAGACCTTTGGTTTTTAGGTATTAGAAATTTTGGTTCGAAACCGAATAGAACTGAAATCGACCAAAAAGCCAAAAAAATTAAAATAGAACTTAATATTTATCTTTTATTTGGGTTACTAATCAATTTTCTGTAATTTATTCGACATCTTTAATATAATATCTATATATAAAATACTTTTAAATGGGATTGTGATGGTTAAATTATATTATTTTTTTGTTTATTATAATAAATAATTATAATATAATTTTAATAATTTCAGTTTTTTTTAAAAACCGAACCAATCCAAACTAAAATATTTCAGTTCATTTCAGTTTGATTCAGTTTTGAGAAAATTTTGGGTTCGGTTAGGTATCAAATTTCAGCTGTGAAAAATCAGTTTAGAAATTTGGTTTGGACGATTTAGAATCAAACTGACCAAATGCTCCATTGCTCGACGGGTCGTTAGATGAATTTACCATGAGCTTGATGTTCTCTCAACAGAATTTCCATTAATATGAATGTTATATGTCGCGTTATAGTTGTTTTATACGGTACATTCTAGTATGAGAATTTAGTTGGGATCAGTTGATGTTGAAAATTCTTAAAGGGCTCTTTGTTAAGAGGGGTTTGAGGAGGAAGAGAAGAAAAGAACTATTGTTCTTCGTATTTCGAACCGTTGTTCTTCATATTTCTAGTTGAAAGCATTGAATAGGACGGTCACTTCTTATATGGTGATAGATGCTAATTTATTAAACTTTTTATAATAGCTAGCCCTGCTCTGTCTCAGCCATCACCACCGCTCCCAGCCACT
>JAURVB010001300.1:0-12546 GCA_033002965.1 Piper betle | reverse complement strand
TACGGAGGAGCACGGAACCACGCATACATGTACCTGCCACGTGTAATGTATAATGATAGTGTGTTAATGCTACGTGAATGATAATTTTGGTGATTGGTTGTTTAGATGAATTGCTTGTTATGAAATGAATGGATAAATGTGAATGAGTAGGGAGCCTTGGAGTTCAGCCTCGACACGGATGAAAACAAATGAGATAATGATGGGATGTCATGGTAGATTGTTATGTATTATATTGTTTTGATAAAATGTTTATATACCCTTGTCATGGATAGGTTGGCCCTTATTACACTTTTAGGGGAAATTCTGTCCATTTTTCCGTATTATATATTTTCTGTTAGTTTCTAAGTTATTGTTTTGTCTTGTTTTTACTTGCACGTCATAGCATGCATGTAGGACTACGTTAGAACCCCAAGCATCTCATCCATGCACTTCATGTTTGCATCTCCATCTTGAGACGCCAAGAGGCAAATCCGGGTCGGCTCAACCGAATCAAGTAGATTAGCAAACGGTTCTGGTTGCTCAGTGACATTTTTGGGTCCGTTAATGGGTGAGCTGAAACGGGGTGTTACACAAAGTGCCAGGGAAAGTCTACACTATCTACTCAATCAACACTCTATAAAACGCAATGCCTTGCCCCTATACTATTCAAAGTTTCATCCTTGTTAGAATTTAGAACGAATTCAAAACACTAGGGTGCTAGGACCTCAAGCAACAAGGTATATTTTCAATAAAAGGCCAAGGCTAAAATAAGGGTAATCAAACAAATATGTATAATAAAGGCCATGAAATTGTGTACAAAGGATAATTCATATTAGGTAGGCTTAAAAAAAGGCACAAACTCATCAAAAAGAAATGCCTATATCATTTTCTATCTACATGACAAGTCAAATATTTCGCCTTGAAAGTCGCTAGGGCAAATTCTAAAAGTCATGACCATCATGTACAATCCTTATTGCAAAACATTCATTAAAATCATCTAAACCAAAGGATTGTAAAAAATAATATAAGGTGAGAATCAACTCTCGAATGCAATCTTTTACTCAGTTCATCCTTCATATTAATTAATCAAGTTTTCCCAAGAAAGGTAAGACTAATTCACATGTACATATTATTGAACCAAGAGACTAATATTTTGTTGCATAATAAAATTTTTACACTAAACTACACTATATATATATGTATGCATCTCTAAATCTAAACATGAGTCGAGCATAAACAATATGCATAAAATTTAGGCATCACCCTACACTTAAACTAAATATTGTCCTCAATGTTGAAAAATAAAAATAAAGAAAAACAAGTGAAAGAGAACTCCCTCATATCAATTAGTCAGTGGATGATTATCATGAATAACTGAATTTGCACTTGACCCATGCTACAAAATAAAAAGAAATATTACAAAAAATCTACAAATAAAAATAAAGTTTTAAAAGAAATCACTTGGGTTGCCTCCCAAGAAGTGCTTGGTTTAACGTCTATAACCTGACCATCTTCATAATCTCCAAATTAGGTGGTACTTCAATTGATGGCAACAATATGTGCATTGGTAAATCTAAGGTTTCCACAACTCTAAATCTCCTAGGCAAGATTGGTTGTGAATCTAATACTTTAATCATTTCTTCTGCATCAGTATCATCTTCACAAAGAAAATTTATGGGCTTATGTCTAATTTTAAAACAATCATATGTTTCATCCGAGCAATTCATGGATTTAAAGATGTTATATGTGACACAATCATTGTTTACTCTAAGTTTAAGTTTTCCAGCAGCTATGTCGATTAATGTTCTCCCCGTTGCCAAGAAACCTCTCCTGACAATGAGTGCTAGATCATCATTCCTTCCGTCCATTTCAACCACTACAAAATCTTAAGGAAAGATAAACTTGTCAACCTTTATTAAAACATCTTCAATGACTCCTTTAGGATATACTAATGATTGGTCAGTCAACTGGAGTGTGATGTTGGTAGGAGCAATGTCCTGGATGCCTAACCTTCTGAAAATAGAAAAAGGCATAAGATTAATGCTAGAACCTAAGTCACATAAAACATTACAATGAACATTTCCTCCAATTGAACATGGAATCACAAATTTTCCCGGGTCTTTTATCTTAGGAGGTAGTTTTTTTGGAGAATAGCACTACATTCCTCTGTCATGGCTAGAACTTCATTGTCATATACTCTCCTTTTCTTTGTTAGAATATCCTTTAAGTATTTTACATAACTAGGCATTTGTTCAAGTGCTTCAGCAAAAGGTATGTTAATTTGTAATTTCTTAAATATATCAAGAAATTTTTTGAAATATTTTTCATCACTTTGTTTCCTCAATCTAGAGGGAAATGGTACTTTTTTGTACCTCATCTATAAGTACCTCATCTTTATCTTTCCCTTTGTTTTTGAGTGAGCTAACCAATGTAATGAGTTCATGTTTGTTGTTTGGCTTTTCATCTTTTTCCTTAACTTCATTGGGCTGAACTGGTTCTTGTAAAGTAATACCACTCCGGGTTGTTACGACTTTGCAATGCTCTTGATCATCTTTCCTTGGTTGTTCTGGTTGGCTGGAAATACACCCTTGGGTCGCTTACTTGGTTCCTTGTTTAATTGCACCATAACTTGTTGCATAAACTGTTGTTGTTGTTGTTGTTGATTATTCATAAATTGATGCATAGTTTGTTGCATGGAATTGAACATTTGGATCAAATCTAGTTCTTGTTGTTGTTGCTGAAAAGAAAGTGAGGGGGTCGAGAATGTTGTGATGGTGGTGGTGGATTATTGGGGATAACAGTTGATTGTGGAGAATTATTCTATGAAAAGTTGGGGTAATTACGCCAGCCCGCATTGTAGGTATTGGAATAGGGATTGTTGTTCCTATTAAAGTTGCTGACGTAGTTAATTTGATCTGCTGCACATTGACCTGTAAAATATCTTTGTCCACACCATTCACACCTCGGTTCTACAACCTTAACCTGTCCTTGCATATTAAGATTTTGAACTTCATTAGCTAAAGCACTAACCTGAGCAGATAAAACAGTAAGTGCATCTGATTCTAAAATTCTGGTAGTCCTCCTTGGATGCCTTTCTTGTGTGGCATGATGGTTGCTAGGAACCATTAATTCTAGCAATTGGAAAGCTTCATGTGGCCTTTTCCTAAGAAATGATCCATTGGCCGCCGCATCAACTATGTTTTTTGTTTGCCCCAACAACCCGTTATAGAAAGTTTGGAGTTACATCCATCTTTCTATACCATGGTTGGGACACCTTTTAAACAATTATTTAAATCTTTCCCATGCCTCAAAGAGCGACTCACCATCAAACTGCAAAAAAGATAAAATTTCATTACGTAATCTAGCAGTTTTAGAAGGTGAAAAATATTTTAACAAAAATTTTTCAGATAATTCATCCCAAGTGGTCATTGAATCTAATAATGACAACCACTCTTTTGCACTTCCTATTAATGAAAATGGAAATAAGCGAAGGTGGAGAGCGTCATCAGTGACACTAGGTTGCTTATACATATCACAAACCGATAGGAAATCGATGATATGCTTATTAGGATTTTCAGTACGCGATCTACTAAATTGTCCTATAGTTTGTAACATGTTAAATAAAACTGGTTTAAGCTCGAAGTGGGTCGCATCCACCGGTGGTGCAATAATACTAGGCTGTAACCCTCTTGCAAGAGGTACAACCCAATCTTGGATTGCCTTGCTATCATCATTAGCTATTGCTACAATTGGTGGAAGTAAAGGCATTTGTTGTTGTTCTGGGTCCATGGCTTCTTCTTCTATTGGTTCTTGTGCTCTTCTTCCAACAAGACACAAGTTTCTCAAAAACCTTTCAATCTCTGGATCACAAGAAAACAAGGGTGACCACACTAATCAATGCATAAACAAATGATAACAAGGGAGAAGACAATGATATAGTTTTCTTTTTTTCTTTTTTAAAATCAGACACTAAAATCTAAAAATAAAAGAAAACACTCAACATTCTAATCCTAAATTAACTTCGAAAATTTGATCTCCCTAGCAACGGCGCCAAAATTAAAACTCATTCTAGAGTCAGATTGTCGATCAAGGATAATTATATGATATGGTGGCTCCTGCTCCTTCATGCTTCTATTATTTTGCCTCAATTTCTACCTCCCGGTGATAATTAATTAATTAACAAAATAATGCATTAAGATTTGCCTTACAATCGAATACGGTGTTGTGTATTTCCCGACCACAATGAAAAACAAGTCAAAAGACTTGTCGTATGATGAATTATCAACGACTAATCTAATTAATTTCTCCCAAAATCTAATTAAATTGCATGATCCAAAGAATAGGCAATTAATATATTCTAAGCATTAAGAACATAATAATTCAAACAATCCGATTGAATAAAAGAGTAAGAGGTTGAAATGAATTCAATTAAATCATGCTAAGTTCCATTCTTCTCTAGAACGAAATAAAATATTACTCCATAATAAAAATAGAAAACAATATAAAGAAGAAACTACTTTTTATTATGGAAAGAAAAGAATTCAAAAACTAAAACTACTTCTTTCACTACACTCCGAAGACAAGAGATGAGATATGATATCTCAAACAACAAATGGCCACCCCTTTATATAGAAGTGGAGATACAAGAATTCGAAGAGGGTGCTCACAAATCAACTTAGTCTAATTAATTATGATGTCCTTTCAAGTTTCCAACTCTTCGACTCCATTGAACACCATAAATTATAGCCATTGGGTGGGCCCAAGTGTCATGACCAATCAATTCCAAAGCTTAATTTGTTTCATCTTTCTCTACATTAAAACTTCAAAATTAAGCATATCTCATAAAATATTAATTAACTAGAATATAACGAAAAATATCACCTAATTAATAAAATTTATACTCGAGAAGTACAAAATCATATTAAAACATGGGTAAATATTGTATATTTTAAACACTTAACAGTGTGTGACCTACCATCCCATACCAATTTGTTACAATAATTTTGACTCACATGACTACTACCATTGTGATAGATTCTCAAGCAAAGTTGTCAGTTAAGATGAGCATACAGTCAGACTAAAGTCCCTGTCTGCATCGCTCCAAAGCTTGGGTGAAGTTGTCTCCTTCAGACTAGCCTATCATGAGCTACTTGCACTATAATTCTTAAATAGTACCACGAAGGTACCTCCCATACTCCGAGCAAAGGCTAAATCCTATGTCTCAAGGTAAGGACCTAATCGTGCTACCAAAGTACATGGAAAACACGATCTCTCTAATGGACGCTCCCTCACTAAACCCATCATCTATGCCAAAATTCTAATATGACTCAAACATCTCTCTCTTGCTAGGCCAAACTCTAAATGAGTTAAACTGTGTATCGAATCATTTCCTAACCATCTAATCTATGTAACCTTGGCTATGGGTCACACGTATGTTGTCACACTGACAGAACAATTTGATCACTGTGGTCATCCCATCTGGATATCATACTATCATTTCTCTAACTCTATCCATCCACATGCATTTGATGGCTGTTACTAACACTGCCTGATGATGCCTATAAGACTGTCACTAACATTATCTTACAATACACATCTGACCCAAGGATGTTAGGTCAAGGGGATAGTATGTAAAATGGCTGGTGAAGTCAATCATGTACTATCACATCCAAATAATTCAAGTGTGCCTAACTTTTCAATGCTTGGATGATGTTACCGTAGTTATATCTTGCCCTCAATCTCTGACCAAACTTTGCTCTCAATGCTGTGACATGCAATCTCTATGAAAAGCTAAGAACATCCACAAGTAGTTGTCCTTCTGTAGGGTGAGGTAATTGTTTGGCCTTTGTTTTTACTATAACTACTCACTCGGACGGTGGTAGTGCATCACAGATGGTGTTAGTACATCACGGTCAATGGTTGGGTAACACGGATGGCGGTAGTGCTATTCAGTCAATGGTAGTGCATCACAGTTGATGGTTGGGCAACTCGGACGACGGTTGTGCTAATCGAAGGGCAGTTGTGCTATCCAGGTGCTGAAGCCTAATCCTGATCATGTATGTTGTGAACCCATTACTATCTCCGGCATGTTTATCTCCATGTGTCTATCTCCCCAGAGATAGCAACTATCAACTCGGCTTAGGTTATCCAACCTCACGTGTCTGATCTGGTGACAGGTACGATATTGAACCAATGCTAACCCTACACTTATCTCATGAAAATTGGAGTGACTGCTCCTAAAAGAGCTGGTTGTCTCTCACTAGAAATCACTAATCTAGCCCTCGTAGATCGAGTGAAATCCAATCAACATTCTAAATAAGTGGTCAAATGTAATCTTGCCCATTCTCTGTGTGTTCCTACCTTTTCTGTTCTAGAGTGGATAACAACACTGTTGGAACAGGCATACACTAAGTGGAAAAGGGGGAGTCGGTGAAGTGCCCAGGGAATTGTAGATATACCTTGCTACTCATCTTCATCCACTGCTATCTTCTAGAAATGGTCCATCTTAAGTCATCTGTCCAAACTCTCATTTGTGCCCCAAGTACATTAGTGGCTCCACTATCATAGCAACATCCTTCATCTACAGGGATTTGTTTGAAGGTCCAAATTCTCCAAAATAGGCCTCAAACTATGCCTAATGGATCTATTTTAGCCAGTCAAAGGTCTCTGCTCATGTGTCACTTAACTATGTGAGCATCTCCATACTCGAGGCTCCCTACTTGTGTTATGTCTTATAATTCTATCTCACAATATACACCATGTTCCAAGGAAGGACCGATGTGGTGACATGCGAAGACGGGAGAGTGCTCCAGTGTGGTCACCAAAATTCTAGGTACTCCTGGTCACCATCCAACTCAACCTCAGCCAACTGAGCATCTAGACACTCTTACATCATCAAAATTTCTTGCACGATAAAAGGAAAGGTGTGTCTATGAGTTTATCACGACATTCCAATGAGATCCCTACTAGTATCTACTAAACCATGATCTCATATCCATCTCATAAGTCCTTTATCATTGCGAACACCTAAGCATGCACTGCTTAGGTCTCACTTACCACAACATCTGAAATCGTAAGAAAAAAAAACACCAAAGAAAATACTTGTTGGCTTTTCTAAGGACAGCTCCACACGCTTAACGCAAAATAAAAATCTTCCATCTCAATAGACCAAGACTTGGCTCTAATACCAATCTATAACACCCTAATTTTAATTCACATAAGAACCGAATTAGAAATGTTACGATCGAGTCGAGTCATTTTTAAATTGTTGGTCGGTAAGACTCGATCTATAAAATAGATCGAAACAACCCGCTTAATGTCATGAGAATGGAAGACGTTGTTAAATACATGTCAAAATATATCAAATATAAGTAAAAGTAAGAAAATAAATAAATGCGTTGACCTCAAGTTTGTGTATCATTTATTTGTCCTTCCACCAAAGTCGACTCAGGATTTGCAAAACCTACATACATTATATGAAAAACATCAATAACGAGTGTTACTAGTTCGAAAAATAACTAATACAATCGGGTATATACATATTCTATTACCCACGAAAACTAATTAAACTTCAAGATTCCTCACACTAGGCTGTAAACAAACATACTTAAGCAAGTGTCATCTTGCATGCGCGACTAATGTTCATATTAATACATACAATGTTTATGTCCTCACATCTTTCATATTTCACCCACCACATTACTCGAGTGACAAAATGAACAGTAAAGTTAGTGCCACAAATTCTGAAAATGTCCTACATTATGCAGTACCCTCATACACCGCACTACCTCAAGGTTTGAAGGAGTACTAGTGTGATCCATACATATCTCCATACTGCTCACTCTCTTATTCCTGAAGTCCTTAAAAATGTGTGTACTCATGTAATAGGCTTAAGCAAGAGGCTTGTATCATATATTTCTAGAGTTTTAGTTCAAAAACAAAAGGGATTTCATACTTGTAGTTTTATTAAACATGTGTAGAAAACACAGCTAAATAGCCAGACATCGGAGGGATCTAATAAAACACCGTTGATGTCGTCATTTATCTAAAATACGATTAAACTCGACACGCTAGGAGTCAAACAGAGAGGAGAGTCCTACGGACCTGTAGTCCAAGGTCCAAGTGTATCTACACATCTACAGCGAGCTTAAATTTTGAAACCTACATGAGAACCTACTACTAAGGAAAATACTAACATCTCTATATGATACATACTCGTCGTGTGTGCTTATATCATCACTACATCCTAATAAAGAAAACAATGCTAACAAACTAATAACTAAATATGTGGCACAAAAATCGATACATAATAATAATAATAAATAAATAAATAAATAAATAAATAAACAAGAAAATACACTTGTAGGTAATTAGATAAATAATAAATACATAAACATGAACAATACTTTAATCATAAAATAATATTATAATTATACTATAAAAATATACTAGTAAACATGAGTAAATATCAACATATACTCGTGTTAGTAAACATATAAATAAATAAATAAATACTTCAATAAATAAATAAATACACAAATAAATAGTTAATACTCATTAATCAAGAATGTTAATAATATCATAGTTAAACAATACAAATAAATAATAACATACATGCTAACATGAAAGTAGATAAATAAATAAATAAATAAATTCAATTTAGGAAACATAAATAAGACTAATATTACTAATTAAATATATCATTATTAATAATAAATAATCAAATAAACATGCATTATAATCAATAAGCAAACAAGTAACAAGACATAAATAATTAATAAATAAATAAATAAAATAATAAACAAAGAAAAATAATCATAACATCAAAACATGTTAAATCATGTGAATATCCATTTAAACTAATATAGATGTTCCCAAATTACAAAAAATGGTCGAAATACAACAGAAAACAGGATAAACCTGACTGAACCGAGCTGAACGAGACCGAGTTTGGTCAAGCCAACTTGGACTGGGTTAAATAAACTACTAGGCTGGGTCGGCTAGGCTGGTTTGGAGTGATGGACACATACACAAACAAGGACATAGACATGGTTGGCAAACTTGGGCACAGCCAGGCAGACGCAAACATAAGCGCCGAACGCCATCACTAGCAAACGAGTAAATAGGCTCAACAATGAGCGACAGTGCTTGTTGCCATAAAATGCCAACAGTGGCACAATTGGGCTTGCGCTAGTCGAGATCAATAGAGGGGCATTAAGGTGGAGGTGCTGGTGGTCAAGATCGGCGGAGTCTGGCCATTGGCTGGCTGAAAAATGGCATGGAAGGGGAGGTATCGCCGCCGTGTACAGCGACGTCGCTGGTGGCAATCGCATCCATCGCAGAGGTCGATGTCGGTCTCAAATGGAAGATCTTGGCGAGCGAAGGCTGTCGGGGTGGTAGTATGGGCCGTAGGTGGCTCATCGGCGTCGAAAAATGACTCGAACGGCTACGGCGGCGGCAGAGGAAACCAACTTCAAATACTTTGTCACCAGTGGTGACTGTGGCAGCATTGGCGGTCGACCACAAAGCTGTCATGGTCATGCAGGTCTGGTGGTCGCTAGCGAGGCAAAGACTCGCCGGGGGCGAAGCAGAGTGTCGGCAGCACTATGGTGTAATTTTGAAAATCATTGGAAATCTACGTGTAATTTTGAGTGTACGGCTCAATTCTTGCCATGTGGCACGATCTAAATGTTCGACAACTCATGGCCTAGTGGGACCCACCTATGGGTATATACAATATAAATATGGACGGAAACCTTGGACCCAGACCGTTCAAAGTTGAAACTGACTTGAGTCCTAAAACTGACTATATAGGTGGGAATCGAAGTTAGAAGGCTAAATGGGCCTCGAACCTCGAACTCCATCAAGTTGGGCCCACAAGGGCACAATCAAGTTGTAAAATCCCATTTTCAGGTTAGTGTTTTACCCGATTTGAGTTTTGCCCTGTTATGGTTAGTGTCAAGTTGGTTCAAACGAGTTCGAGTCAGACCAATATTCAGAACAAGAGTAAGGGTCCGGTGGCCGTATGAGTATATTATAGTGGATGAGTATGTCCGACATTCATATGATAGTTTCAATTATGATAAAGCAGAACATTAGTTATCAGTGTATGCACAAGGTATACATATGATTTTTAAGAGTTAGCGAGGATTTTAGGCATAGATCTAGGCCATTGCAGCATTAGTATCTGTTTGGGATTTTCTGAATATTTCATTTACATGCAGCACAGAATTTCGGATCATTGTATTGTGCCCTTGCGGGCCCAGCTTGATTGAGTTTAGGGTTCAAGGCACATTTAGCCTTCTTGCCTCGATTCCCACATATAGAGTTACTTCTAGGACTCCAGTCAATTTTGACTTTAGCCGGTCTCGATCCGAGCTTTCCGTCCATATGTATATTGGATATACCCATAGGTATGCCCCACTAGGCCATGAGTTATCGAACATCTTGATCGTGTCACATGGCAAGATCTGAGCCGTACACTCAACCCAAGCTCCACCCATTTATTTCCAATGATGTCCCTCGATCTTGGATGTTTTCACTTTAGCGCCACCACCACTTCGGCTCACCGCCGGCGAGTCTTCGCCTCGCCCCCAAAAACCGAACCAACACTCCCATGACCGCCTCACAAACGACTTTTTGATTCGTACCCTTCACGACCACTGGACCCACCGCAGTTGTAGCTAGCGATAGAGTTCTTGAATCTGATTTCCTTCGCTGCCACAATTGTTCGAGTCATTTTCTGGTGCCGCCGAGCCACCTCTGGCCAATTCAACTACCCTCATAGCTTTCCCTCTCTGAGATCTTCCATTTGAGAGCAACACCAACCTCTAACGTCGATGACGTCGCCACACACAGTGGCAATACCGCCCCTTTCCGATTGATTTCTGGATAGCCACTCGCCAGACTCTGCTAATCGCCACATATCATGGTCCTCATTGTATGGGCCATCGATCCCGATCGGCAGCGACCCCAGCCGCGCTGCCATCTACATTTTTCGACAATAGTCACCGCCACCCCCGGTTAGCCTATTTACCCGCATCGCGTCTGCATCTGTCTACTTATTCTTGTTCACCAGCCCATCTGCCCATGTCTGAGCCAACCCAGTCCCATTTTCTAGTTAACCAAGACTGGGTTGGTTCACTCCATAAGGTTCGATCTGGTTGAACTTGGTTCGATCCGATTCAGCTCATTTTTGAACTGCTTTAATCCGTTTTTGCACTATTTTCGGTAATTCGAAAACCTCTATGTTAGTTGTGATTCAAATTCACATGATTTAGCATAATTATATGTTTTGATTATTTTTATTTATTTATTTTTATTTATATGTTTCCATATATGATGAATGTTTAATGATTATTTGTTATTATAAATACTATATTTACTTATGAATATTAGTCTTATTAAGTTTTCTGAATTGTATATATATGTATGTATGTATATATATATATATATATATATATATATATATATTCATTGTTATTTATTTATTTTTATTTATATGTTTATAAGATATGATGAATGTTTACATGATTATTTGTTCTTATTAATATTATATTTACTTATAAATATTAGTCTTATTAAGTTTACTAAATTTTGTGTGTGTGTATATATATACATATATATATATACAGAAACTTTACAGTGCGCTGCGTGAAAATGCAGCGCACTGTAAAGTGTATTGATCGCGGGCCGTCGGATCGCGATCCAACGGCCCACAACCAAAATACCCCCCCTCGACGAAATTTCCCTCCCGCCGTTCCCGCACCACGTCGCTTCCCGCCCGCCGTTCCCGTGTCCCTTCCCGCCGCTCGTTGATTCTATAAAGAGGGCCCGCCACCGACCCGTCCAACCCATCACCCGCTGCCCCCCACCCCAACATCCCCGCCCCCTGCCCCCCACTTTCCTTCCCTCCCCTGTTCTCACAAAACCCGCCGCCCTTGCCCCCGCCCCCGCCGTCGCGGGCACCCCTGCCCCCACCCCGGTCCAGGCCCCTGCCCCCCTTGTCGCCGCCCCCGGCCCCCGTGCTGTGCCCCGCATCCTGCCCCCTACCAACCCTCCGTCCCCTGTCTCCCCGCCCATGCCGCACCCCGCTCCCGCCCCCGCCGGGTCTGCCGCCTGCTGCCCCCCACCGGTCCAGGCCCCCTGCCCTCCCCCTCGCCGTCCCCCGGCCCCCGCGCTCTACCCAGCCTCCCGGACCCTGCCGCCCCTCCCTCCCCTGTTTCCCCACCCCCTGCCGTCCCTCCCTCCCCTGCCTCCCCAACCATCTTCTGCCCCCGCCCCCGCAACCGTCTTCCGCTCCCTGGCTCCCACCCCCTCGCGGACCCCGGCCCCTACCACCGCCCTTCCCACAGCTGCCCCCCCACCCCTCCCTCCCCTGCCCTTCCCACAGTTGCCGCCGTGCCCCCACTGCCCCTTGCCGCGCCCCTCGCTGCCGTGCGCCCGCATCCGCCCGCGCCCCACGCTGACCCTTGCCCCGCCCCTCGCTGCCCTGCGCCCCCATCCGCGCGCAGCCCCCCTGCCACACCTGCGACACTGCAATAACCCACCGCAGTCGTCCCGACTCGA